>CAUYTI010018601.1:0-19734 GCA_963575145.1 Galago senegalensis | reverse complement strand
GGCTCGGCGCCTATAGCTCAACCGGCTAAGGCACCAGCCACGTACACCTAAGGTGGCGGGTTCGAATCCCCAGCCCGGACCCGCCAAACAACAATGACGGCTGCAACCAAAAAATAGCCGGGCGTTGTGGCGGGCGCCTGTTGTCCCAGCTACTTGGGAGGCAGAGGCAAGAGACTCGCTTGAGCCCAGGTGTTGGAGGTTGCTGTGAGCTGTAATGCCACAGCAATCTACCCAGGGGGACGGCTTGAGGCTCTGTCTCAAAAAAAAAAAAAAAGAGTAGTATCTTTCTATTTAGTTCTCCTAAATAATGCCCACAGCTAAAATACCTGTAAGAGACAAGTACACTTCATTTCACAGGAATTCTAAGTCTAGCAGGCTAAGGTGGGTGGATAGCTTGAGCTCACAGGTTCAAGAGCAGCCTAAGCAAAAAAAAAAAAAAAGAGTGAGACCTTGTCTCTACTAAAAATAGAAAAACTGAGGCAAGAAGATCACTTGTGCCCAAGAGCCAAGAGCTGGATGTTGCTGTGAGCTATGACACCACAGCACTCTACCCAGGGCAACAGCTTGAGACTGCCTCAAAATAAAAAACTAAAAATGAATTCTAGTTAATAGTGGATAACAGGTCAATGATTCAATCAATCATGCCCTGGTAATGAAACCCTGATAAAAAGTCTGTACTGAAGTCGAGCTCCCTGGTTGGTGAACACTTGGATGTGCTGGGAGGGTGACAGGTCTTGATTCCACCAGGAGAGGGCACAGAAGCTTTGCATTCAGGACCCTCCCAGCCCTCCCTCCATTGTGTCTCTTCAGTTGGCTGGTTCTGATTTATTCTCATTTACCTCCTTCATACTACAACTGTGATTGTAAGTGCAGTGCCTTCCAGAGTTGTGTGAACTCTTCTGGAGAATTACTGAACCTGAGTGGGTTACAGAAACTCTCAATTTTGTAGCAAACTGGTCAGAAGTGCAGCTGGAGTCTGAAGTAAGGGCTATCTTCCTAGGGACATGCTCTTTAACATGCAGTCTGCACTAACTCTGGTGGTGAATGTCAAAACCGTACTGCAGTAAAAGCAGATGCTGTCAGAATAACCATTAAGAAAAACACTGCCAATTAAACTATGACCTACCATCAAATGTAAGACACACGCTGATTTCAGAAGTTTTAAATTTTTTAAAAGCCCTTTCAAGGCCAAGCACAGTGACTCATGCCTATAATCCTAGCATGCTGGGAGGCTGAGGTGGGTGGACTGCTTGAGGTTAGGACTTCAGGACCAGCCTGAACAAGAGCAAGACCCTGTCTCTACAAAAAATAGAAAAACGAGCCAGGCATCGTGGCAGACGACTATAGTCCCCACTACTCAGGAGACTGAGGCTAGAAAATCTCTTGAGCCCAGGAGTCTAAGTTTTGCTATATGCTATGCTGACACCATTACCACTCTACCCAGGGCACAAGAGTAAGACTCTGTCTCAGTAAATAAAAAAATAAATAAATGACAAAAGAGTTTTCCAAATAACTGTATACAATTAAACAATGTATAATGTCTTCTTTTAAAATGTTAAAATGGTACAAAAATATGAAGCACAAAATGAAAAATGCTTCTCGTCCCCACCTCAGTAGTAATCAGTTCAACATGTGCCCTGAAATTGGTTTTTTAAATCCTATTTTATTTTTTACTTTATTAATTTTTTTTTTTTTGGAGACAGTTTCATTTTGTCACCCTTGGTAGAGTGCCATGGCGTCACAGCTAAAAGCAACCTTCAGCTCTTGGGCTTAGGTGATTCTCTTGCCTCAGCCTTCCGAGTAGCTGCAACTACAGGCGCCCACCACAATGCCTGGCTATTTTTGGTTACAATTTGGCCCAGGCCAGGTTTAAACCCGCCACCCTTGGTATATGGGGCCGGTGCCCTACTCACTGAGCCACAGGTGCCACACTTAAATCCTATTTTAAATCCACTTTCATGACTTCAATATAGTAAACAAAACCTTAGTGACTTGCCAGAGGTCACCCAACAAGTCAGTGACAGACAAAGAATTAGAACTAAGGATTCCAAATCCCAAGGGTGTTATTTGCTGTCATAAACATCCTAATGGTGCTCAGGTAATCTTAAAAAATAACTACCAAATACTTAGACCTCTTAGTCATTTTGATGACTAAAACTAAAAGTAACTATATGACCATGAGCCAAAGGGCAATATATTTTATCACATACGATCTTGTTACCACCACTTTTCAGACAGTAGGCAAAGATCACACTAAGCTTCACTAGTGAGTCATTTATCACTTAAACAGTTTAAAAATAAGACAGGCCACATATTATAATGTAAGGAGCAATAGACTGGGAGATAAGACACTTGTGTCAACTGCAGCTCTACTACCAGCCAGCTGCAGGAATATGCTGTCAACCTGAACTCTGTGGGCCAGTTTCACATTTAGGAAACAAAGGAATATGGTCCCAGAGATTCCCAATGGGGAAGTCCTGGCTTTGGGGGGGAAGGACAATTCTTAGCTAAACAGAAATGTCCCCCACACTGAAGGCACTAAGCCTCGTTGGCCTTTGCCTTTTAAATGCTGGTAACTATTTCCAGCAGTTGTGACAGCCCAAATAGCCTGCCCTCACATGTATTCCCAAACGGAAAGATGGGGAGGTGTTGAGCTGGGAAGACTTAGTTTCACTAGTAAATGATCTCATCTAAGGTTCCTTCAAGTGCTAAAATTCTACAGATTAGTAATCCTTGAGTTACACTCAAGAGACAAGTCCATGACTAAAAAAAGTAAAGAGAGAAGGAAGCAACATGGTGTAATTTTAGTTGCAGTAATCCCACTTCTAGGACTTAGCCTAGGGAAGTCACCAGTGAAAAGATTCATGGGCAATGGTTGAGTCAACACAACACTGCTTCTAAGAGCTGACTGATCTGAAACAGCCCAAAGAGGCAACATTTACTGAGTTCTTATTAAGTACTTTATTTTTCTTGCAACTTGACAAATAGCACATCAGTCAGGAGCTTAACAGAAAGACACAATCTCGGGCCCCACCCTTGATCTACTGAATTGGAATTTGTACTTTAACAACCTCCCCAGTTAGACAGTTCAAGAAGCACTACTTTATAAGTATTAATTTAGTCTTCATAACATGTATAATTAATTCTCAGAACTCACCAACGTAAATCTCATCACCCTCCATTTTACAGATTAGTGAACTGAGGTACTTTATGAAACTTGCATAGCAACTGTCAGATCCAGGATTTGAACCCACAGTGTCAACTTACAGTATATCCACAAAGTGGACTGTTCTATAGCTATTAAAACTAGTATCTAAAGAATTTTTAATGGCACGATAAAATTAAAATAAACCATTAAGTGAAGCAACTAACTATAAAGCTGAATATATGATATGAGCTCAAAAATATAATTATTAAACAGTACATGTGACTGAAAAAGATCTAAAAGAAAAGATGTTACTATTGATATTTAGCTTACGAGGATGGTATCTGGTATGCCAGGCTTCAAACTCCACCTCTTACACTTATTAGCTGACTGCTCTTAGGTGAAATGTTTAACACGCTTAACCCCCTGAAACCTAGTTTTTCTCATCTATAAAATGGGGACGGTATTTACCTCACAGGATTGTTGTCAAGCTTAAATGAGGCAATCTACATAAAGCAGAAGCATTAAATACTATTATTCCTCTTTATACTTTTTCATTTTCCTGTATTTCTTCAGTGAACAGCAAAACAATAATGCCTTACATTGTCACATATCTTACCAAGGGGTATTACAAGGAAAGCACCTACTCCTCTCATTAGATAATTTAAGACTGAACTTAAGCAACTGACAGCTGAGTAAGATCTCGATCTAAAAAAGATCTTGAAAGAAGCACAACTAAACAGTTAAACTCAGTAAAGGACACTGTGGTGCCAGTCCCTCTCAGAGAGGGCCATTACGCAGATCAAAGTCCATCATCTATCTTGAATGAGTCAGACATTCCAGCTACCTGGCAGTCTCTGCCTGACCTTCAGTAGGTTACCGAATTTCTTTCCAATCCTCAGTTTTCCTCATCTGAAAAGAATAAAAATTACCTCCCTTGGAGTTACCATGAAACTTAAAGAGAAAATGTGCATAAAGCACTAAGCACACTGACCAGCACAAGGAAGCACTTAATGTTAGCAGAAGCTGTCACCACCATCCCCAACTGGATAAGAGATTCGGGTTTGAGGGGGGTTTGTGTTTTTGTTTTTTATATGGAATCTCACTCTGTTGCCCAGTGCAAGTGGCTTCCTCATAGCTCACAGCAACCTCAATCTCCTGGTCTCAAGCAATCTTCCTGCCTTAGCCTCCAGAGTAGCTGCGACTACAGGTGCGTGGACACAATGCCTGGCTAAATTTTTTGGGTTTCTTTGCAGTTTTTGGCCAGGGCTGGTTTGAATCTACCACTCTGGGTATACAGGGCTGGGGCCCTACTCCTTGATCCACAGGCGCCACCCACCTGGCTAATTTTTTCTATTTTTGCTAGAGACCAGGTCTTTCTCCTGGCTGGTCTTGAACTTCCAACCTCCAGTGATCCTCCCCTGCCTTGGCCTCTCAGTGCTAGGGTATTCATCCTTTCAAACCACAGTTTTCTAATCAATTATTTCATCAAAGAGCTACTTCATTACAAATGATCACAGCTACAGGACTAAAACGAGACAACTTCCTCACTTCAAATACAGTGTAGATTCACATAAGTAAATAAACTATGCCACTTACTAATTACACAACTAATAGTATACAAGCCAATTCCAGTGGGGTTTTCTCCACACTTCTGTTATCTTTGTAAACATAAACATTACTATCCAAATGAGTAAGTCAGATGCTTAAATAAGTGAACTCAATCACTACCAGCCACAATCTAGGTCAAGGCTTTCCGCCTGATAAAATTAGATCAGAATCAGTGTTAAGATTTAGAAAAGCCTAAGGATCACCCAGTCTGATCCTTTCGTTTCACAAATGGATTTAGGAAATGTAGTTAACTGGTGAACAAAGAAAACATTCAAATGATCATCTGCCTTTTCAGGAATTAATCCATATCCTAAAAGGAAGATATAGGAGACCTGAGTTTCCACTTCCAAAATGACATCAAGTTTTAGCTTAGCAAAAGGTGTTACTATTATTACCACACTTTAAGGTGTAAGTGGAAGCTTCCTTTCTCACTCCCCACAGTATGAAATCCAAAGCTTTAAATTCTGTTTTAAGATATTTTTTTATTACAGAAAATGAGGATTGGTCAGACATTCAAAGTGTTCCTATTTGACACCTAATTCAAAGAACGAGTAAAGCTCAAAGAGTTCATATAAAAAAATATCAAAAACAAACAAATGAAGAAAACAGAGTTCATATGCATACTATAAGGCTACTATAGGAATATTTTCTTCATGTTTATACAAAAAATTTTCAAGACACAAATAGATTTTAAACTTACAAAAAATATGGTCAACTTATACCCATTAAGAGAAATGAGAATTAAAACAATAAAATAAAATTCATACCAGATTTGCAAAACCCTAAGTCAACAAAACTTAGAAAAGATTTGTCCTTAGAATGCTGATCTCAAGATTCTCTAATTTAGAAACTATCAACAGTCATTTCTGTTTGCAAACAAGTAGATGCTCACACATGCATCTATGTCTATATTTATATATAAAATTTAACGCTAACATGTTTTGGAGAAAGTGAGGAAGTAAACATACTTTATACGTACATACACATATATATAAACACACATACATTTCTTTTTTTCTCAGTCTATCACCCAAAGCGGAATTCATTGGTACAATCGTAACTTACTAAGCAGGCTCAGTGCCCGTAGCTCAGTGAGTAGGGTGCCAGCCACATACATTGAGGCTGATGTGTTTGAGCCCGGCCCAGGCCTGCTGGGCATTGTGCTGGGCGCCTGTAGTGCCATCTACTTGGGAGGCTGAGGCAAGAGAATCGCTTGAGCCCAAGAGTGGGAGGTTGCTATGAGCTGTGACACCATGACACTCTACCTAGGGTGACATAGTGAGACTCTGTCTCAAAAACAAATAAACAAACAAAAACTTACTGCAGCCTTGAATTCCTGGGATCAAGCAATCCATCCACCTAGGCCTTCTTAGTATGCTAAGACTACAGGTGTGCACTATGCCCAGCAATCTTTTAACTGTTTGTAGAGATGAAGTCTTACTATGTTGCCCAGGTTGGTCTAGAACTCCTGGACTCAAGTGATCCACTCCCTCGGCCTCAGAAAGTATTGGGTTTATAGGTGTGAGCTACCACATGTAGCCCTACTTTTATATTTTTGATGAAAATATAACTTCTATAAAGAGAAATCTTATAATATCTATCAAAATTATAAATGCTTATATCCTCTGACCAAGCAAATTCCACTTCTATAAGTTTATCATGTAGATTGACGCCCACATATGAAAGACATCAAAGGTACAAGGATATTCACTGTAGCACTACTTGTACTACACTACTTGCACTACTACTTGTAGTGCTACAAATCTGGTAACAACTTGATTGCTCATTTATGGACTGCCTACAATTACGATAGACTCATAAAATGGAATATGACTACAGCCATTAAATGAGAACTACATAAACATGAAAAGATCCCCAAGATACTACTAAGTCAACAATGTGTGGCATACTGCACCATTACTTTAAAAATGCCTTTTAAAATATATTTTAAAAGCTTATATGCTTACAATTGCACAGAATATCCCTAGGATGCCTAAGAAACTGATAATAACAACTGTCTTCATGAAAAGGTTTGGGTAATTCAGCTACAAAGATAGAGACTTATAGCCTTTGTATGTACCTGGATGGATATGGAGAACATCCTAAGTATCACAAAAATGGAAAATCAAGTATTTGATGTACTCAATACTAGTATAAAACCATTAAATGAACAATTAGACACCCACATAAGAGAAAAACACAATTAAATTAAGCAAGGGGGAGAAGATAAGTTCTCACCTAACAGGTGCAATGTAGGGGTATATAGCACACTTCCTGGGTGAAAGGTTCACCTACAACCTGGACTTTACCTAACAAACACAAATCTAATCATTTATACCCTTATATTAATCTGAAATTTTAAAAAAAGGAAAAGAAAAGGTCTGGGTAGTGGGGAATAATGGAAAGAAAAGAATCTCATTTAAATATCTGACCTGTGGTATATACACAATGAAAGAACTCTCAAATATTCCTTTGCCAAGAGTTTTCAAAGTCAACATTTCAAGGACAAATCTTTTTTCAAGCCTAATGACTCCATAATCAACAGGAGGTCCAGCACAATTAAAATCTTAAAGTTCGCTTCTAACCAGAAACACGTATTACTTATACTGCAGTAGAATTCAAGTGGTAAAACTCAGACCTCACCTGACCAGGTCTCCGTGGAGCTGTAAATAAAGACTTTCTCTGCCTTCTCCAGCACATATTTCTGATGCTGGTGTCTCTACTGTGCAAAGGACAAGATGCAAGTCAGAGGAGGAGGAAGAAGAAGAGGAGGTGGTGGTTGGAGTGGCAGTGGTAGTGTCTGCTCCATAAAGGTAAACACAGCCTCTCTTCACATCTTCTCGCAGCCAGTCTCTTTCTCGAGAACCAAACCTACTCCTCCTATTCAAACAATTTCTGCTTCCATTGCGTTTCATATTTCTCTAAAGAATATCAAGAAAGAGAAATCATTAGTTGGAACATCTGACTGAATTAGACCTGTTCGGTCCTCACCCCACCTCTCTCTTTTCCCCCGATCTACTGAAGCACCTCCTCTTGGGGAGCATTTCACCTCCATCAAGCCCATTTTTAACCTGGAAAAACTTAATTTTATTATTGCAAGCTTTTATGTCTCCATCAATCAACTTATCTGACTCTCCTTTATGTCTTCAGAAAAGTCTCAAGAATAACAAAATACCTAAGTACCTACTACCCAACTTTCACAAATTTTATCATTTTGCCACATTTAGTTCAGATCATTATTCCTAAAAAGAATATTTAACAATGTATTCCTACATGCACAGCTGAATCTTTGTGGCACCCCACCACAAACCCATCCCTTTCCTCTCTCCCCAGAAAAAAAGCACAATATTCAGAATTTATCTTTCCACGTATTTTGAATGCGTTTTCCACATATGTATGTATCTATAAGCTATACATAATATTGTATCACCTAATTTAAAATTTTATCTAAACTTCAACATGCTTATGTTTGCAATTTTATTTGGATTAACATTGGCTTAGAGATATATCTATGTTAATACACCAAATTTGTTCACCTGAATAACAGCCCATTATATGAACACGCTGCACTTTATTCATTCTCCTGTTGATGGCATTTCGTTTGTTTCCAATTTTTTACCACTGGAAACAATGCTGCAATAAATTTTTGTGCATGTCTCTTTATGCAAATTTGCATGTTTTCCTCAGGTCCTAAACTTCTGCCTAATATCCCAAATACACAAGTTCAGTATCAAGATAATATTGCACAAATATTCTTTCCATTCCTGTCATGTTTCAAAAAAATGACTGTTCCATCTGTTATCTTAGGTATGTGAAGTTCATATATTATGAAGTCAAATTATCTCAAAGCAAAAACAAGTGCTACAGCCAATATAACAAGTTTCTAAAGATCAACATTTGTTTGATCTATTTTTATGATGGGCTATTTCTGTTCTTTTTAATAAAAAAAATTTCCACTGACCTATCTCTCCAGCTTCATTCCCCACTCTGTGCCTCAGTCACATCCAACTACTTGTAGCTCCCCACAACACCAACTATTCCACAATTCTGAGACTCGTCTGAAATGTCCTTCTCCATCTTCTTCACGTGACAGGTATTCTTCAAAACTCTACTCAGGCATTACCCTCTCTATGGAGCTGCCCATATTGCCCATCTCCATTCTCTCTTTCCTACCTAGACAGAACTAATGACTCTATTCTCTCCTCAGCAGAACTTCTTCACTTTGAGTATATTTCTAATACTCCACGTATGACAAATAGTTTTATTTATTTATTTGATATGTCTTCCTCTCTTCTCCACTGAGAACCCATCATAGTATTTTTTTTTTTTTTTTGGAGACAGAGTCTCACTCTGTCACCCTGGGTAGAGTGCCATGGCATCATAGCTCACAGCAACCTCAAACTCCTGGGCTCAAGCAATACTCTTGCCTCAGCTTCCCAAGTAGCTGGGACTACAGGTACCTTGCCACAACACCTGGCTGTTTTTTTCTATTTTTAGTAGAGACAGGGGGGTCTCACTCTTGTTCAGGCTAGTGTCTGAACTCCTGAGCTCAACTGACCCACCCATCTTGGTCTCCCAGAGTGCTAGGATTACAGACAGGTATGAGCCACTGTGCCCAGCCTCCATTATACAGCATGGCCATAAAGTTCCTGTTCAAAATAGCTGGCTCTTTTACATTGCACAAGAACTTTATGGACACCCTGTAGTATCTTAGCACCTGGGTGGCACACAGACATTTGTAGAATTTAGCTGACATCACAGAAATTTATTCCCAGTCTGTACTTTAACACAATTAGCTCTGGCAAGAAATTCAACAAACTTGTGGGAAAAAAAAAATCTTCATTTCTATAGAGAATCCTACATCTTTGCATCAATTGCAAAATGAAAGGAAATACTTTCTCTAGCATTCCTCATTGGAAAACAGAAACACCTACAAATAAAGCTAACATTACTTTTCTATCATAATTACTGGGGGTAATTAGAGCACTTAAATTTCTAAAGATGGCAAAGAAAGGGAAAAGTTAGCTAATATCTCCATGTGAGAGGGGGAAAGGAAAGACTGAGAATAGCTTCACTGTTCAAATTTAAGGTAATTCAGATAAATTGATCATTTTGTACATCTTGGGGATTTAGGTTTGATTATTCAAAACCATGAGGGTCCAGGGATGGTGGCTCACGCCTATAATCATTATGCATTAGAAGGCCCAGGCAGAAGCAAGTTTGAGACCAACCTGGGCAACATACTGAGTCCCTATTCTACAAAAAAATTTAAAAATTAGCCAGAGTGTGGTGGTATAGGCCATAGTCCCAGCTACTCAACTCAGGAGGCTGAGGCAGGGGGATCACTTAAGCCCAGGAGTTCAAGGTTAAGTAAGCTATGATCATGCCACCTGTACTCAAGCCTGGACAACTAAACAGGACCCTGTCTCCAAACAAAACAAACCACGAGGACATGAGGGTTATTATTGATTCTAACTTTAAAGAAGTAGGATAACTATTGCTACAAGTGGAAATGAGGTGTCTCTTTTCTCAAGTGCATTTTCTCAAAGCTGAACACCTCAGAATTAAAGGGCTTCCAAGTGCTTATTGCATAAACACAGGGATCACCATATTTGTACCACTAAATAATTGTATTCCTTATTTGTTTAACCTTTGGGAAAGATTAACTGGTCCATCTGAAAACAACATTTTATGCAGTACAGTAATATTTATACAAAGAAGTTTTGGGGCGGTGCTCAGTGAGTAGGGCACCAGCCCCATACACTGAGGGTGTCAGGTTCGAACCCAGCCCTGGTCAAACTGCAGAAAAATAGCCAGGCATTGTGGTGGGCTCCAGTCCCAGCTACTCAGGAGGCTTAGGCAAAAGAATCACCTAAGCCCAAGAGCTGGAAGTTGCTGTGAGCTGTGAAGGCATAGCACTCTACCAAGGGTGACAAAGTGAGACTCTGTCTCTTAAAAAAAAAAAAAAAAAAAAGGAAGTTCTGCATTCTGCACTCAGTGAAAAGAAAAGAACAGATACTCTCCCGCCCATCACCAAAAGGCTGCTTTTTACTTTCTGAGATCAAAATAATGGCCCACTGACTTTCTCAATATTAGAAAAGTCAAGAAAGATGCCAGGAAGTATCAGATTAGCTCATATATTATTTTTCCTCCATGAGAATTTTTAACAGTCACATTTAGTACATATACATTTCCCTTAAGATTATAAATTTCTTTAAGAAACTTTGTATTATCAAAACATATATGTTGGCTCAGTGCTGTCCCAAAAAATATGTGTGTGTGTGTGTGTGTGTGTGTGTATATGTTCTTGTCACCATTTACTTTAAAGGATCTATCTCTTGTCTATCTGATATACTCCACCCTATGAAAATAAACTGCTGAATTAGAACTTTAGAAGATATCATTCTCTTAAACCTGATCAATGGCATTTAAAAAGCCTGGGTACTAAGCCTCATAGCAACAATCTAAATGGACTGTTTAGCTATTATTAGCCACTACTGAAATTACCTAGTGTTTCCTTCTGCTCAAGAATGTCTTGCTCCACTGCCTAACACATCACATAACTTGTAGAAGGCCTTCTTAGCAGCCAGTGCTGCTGATGACACTGTCCTCTGAGTTGCTTTCAGCTTTTAAAATCACCATTCTGCCGGAATTTCAAGATAGAGAAAACTTTATATTCTCCCTTACTCTTACATAAAAACAGTTATCACCAATTTATCTAAAAGGAAACACTATAGTCACCTCCCACATCAAACAACTACACATATAGAGAGCATATTTAAGATTTAAAGGTCCTTCTAGAAAGCAAAAGCCTTCAGATTAAGCCATGAATTAAGTATCCACTGTTTCGGTTCCACTCCCTAAAAATAAAGATACTCCATGAGGGCTATGGTCAGTTCAAAGGTGATAAACTACCAAACACTCACATATCATAACTAAGATACACATGGTAAAAAGTCCTGTAAAGTAGCTCTCCATATGTATTTCTATTAAAATGTGAAATACTCCTATAGATATGTTTCTACATTTGAAACTTTAAAACAATATAGGCTCATCTCTGGCAATATATGTGGTATGAAATATTTCCAAAGGAGTGGGAGAGGAATATTTCGGTTCATTGAAATTTTTCTGAAACTGACTGTTAAAAAAGCCACATACACATATTTTGATTAAAAAACGTTATTCTTGAAATAAATGAATCTCATGATATTATTAGCTGACCACATTAGTTGTAACTCCATATCTTCTAGACTTAGTTTAAAAAAGAAAAACAACCATAATCCCCAAATGGTAGGAAACATCTAGAAAATTTATAACTTATGTTTCAAAAATTTCTCAAATAAATCTGGGGGGATATTCTGAAAGAATTTTCCAATACCTCATACAAATGGACCTAGATCTAGTCTGGCTAAGTTACATGTCTTAGTTATATATATATTAGCCTTTTTATGAAGTCAACAATGATGTTCAGGATTTGTTATTAAGCATAAGAGAGTTACAAAAAATAAGCAAGTCTTTTTTGAAATTATCTTCAAAGAAAAATGTGTGAGAGATCATGACTTCCTTTCCAATTCAGAACGTCTTCAACTATCTTTTCCAGTTTCACTTGGCACAAAACTCAACCACTCTACTACTTAAGAGAACTTCTGTATGTGAAACAGAGCACCTATTCTCCGTAACAGTAACCAGTTATGTGCAAGGATTATTTAAAGGGCTGACCATATGCAATAAAGCAAGGAATGCAAAGGCCTTTGAGGACTATCAGCCTCCCAACTGCATCAGCTCAGCACCTGTGATCAAGGTTAGCTCCTTTCTAAGGGACCTAGTTTAGAAACTCAGGAAACCCATGGTAGGTTGTCTACAATAAAGCTTCTCAAGCCTTTTGGCTAAGATCAAGTGTCCAATAAAGGTCCTCACTTCTCAACTCCCCTCCTCTCAGAACTCACTTCTTCACCACCAAAAAAAAAAAAAAGTTAAGAAGAAAGCCAAAATAGGACTTCAGGCAGTGGTTCTCAACCTGTGGGTTGCAACCCCTTTGTAACAACAAAAACACATCGAGGCATTAGGAACGTGGAGAACCACTGACTTAAGGCATTACCACTCTCTCAGATCTGCCATTTCCTGATAAGCCAGGCCAGTTGATGTCTGTTTTTAACTTATTCAAAATTTACATCCTTGGGCGGCACCCGTAGCTCAGTGGGTAGGGTGCCGGCCACATACACCCAGGCTGGTGGGTTAGAACCTGGCCCAGGTTTTTTGTTGACAACTGCAACAAAAAGACAGCTGGGTGTTGTGGTAGGTGCGGGTAGTTCCAGCGACTCAGGAGGCTGAGGTAAGAGAATCACTTAAGCCCAAAAGTTGGAGGTTGTTGTGAGCTGTGACATCGCAGCATTCTACAGAGGGCAACACAATGAGACTCTATCTCAAAATTTACATTCTTGTGACTGTATCATTTTTAAATAAATATCTAAAAACCTTTGGTTACTAACTATACTTGCAATTTATAAAGTTCAATAAGTTTTACAGAAGTCAGAAGTAAACCGTGAAGCTATTCTTTCTCTGTATTAAGAATAAAAAGTGGCGGCTCGGCGCCTATAGCTCAACCAGCTAAGGCGCCAGCCACGTACACCTAAGGTAGCAAGTTCGAATCCCCAGCCCGGGCCCGCCAAACAACAATAATGGCTGCAACCAAAAAATAGCCAGGAGTTGTGGCGGGAGCCTGTGGTCCCAGCTACTTGGGAGGCAGAGGCAGGAGACTCGCTAGAGCCCAGGAGTTGGAGGTTGCTGTGAGCTGTAATGCCACGGCACTCTACCCATGGGGACAGCTTGAGGCTCTGTCTCAAAAAAAAAAAAAAAAAAAAAAGTGTGTGCCTTCTTTTACTTTAACAAATGGCATCGTGAAAATGCCATGCCATTTAGCATGTGTCCTAAACTCCTGGAACCTAGAGTCACTTTGGGATTCTGGGATCCCATAAGGATGATCGAGAATATAGTTAAATCCTAATCCTCTGGTCTGGAGTTGTCCTAAACAGACCAGCTTTGAGCATCTCAGGGTGCTCTGATACAAATAAAAGGATCTCACAGATGTCGTGAGGTCCTGAAATTCTATTATTATTGATTATACTTGAACTCAATGGGAGTAGGCAGGAATGGAAGCAGATGCCAGGCCCTTCTCACCTTTCTGCAGATATTTGAAACCTGCTCTATCTGATTTCATAAACCAATATATTAAAGAAGTTTTAGACTTTAAAGTTCACCCTCTTAGGTGGATGTTTTTTGGGCTTACCTTGAGAAAAGGAAAAATGCCAAAATGTTTCCTCTTTCCAGAGGAGAGTCAAAATGCCAGAGAACTGCTGGTCTGAGGGGAAAGTGGTTTGGGCAAAGGGGGGCACTGATTTGCCAATTTCCATAGTACCAATACTCCCACGTGGCAGATTTCATGCTGCCAACTTGACATCACTGAATGTGCACTTGAGCAGCAATGTACACAAACTGGCTCCCTGGGTCTAGCACTCTACTGCTGGAACCATCCCATACTGCTGTTTTCAGGAAATAAAACTCTAGCAAGTTGGCTGGCTCCCGTTTCCTTGTTACCCAGACAACCGTGGGTAGGATCTAAGTCAAGTTTGTCCAACCTTCGGCCTACGGGCAACATGCACCTCAGCCTGGTATGGATGGGGCCAAACTCCTAAACTTACTTCAAACATTATGGAATTTTTTTTGTGATTTTTTTTTCGATGGAACTCAATTGCACAGTTGTTGAGCATGAACTTTGTAGATGACAATGTCAAGTCACAATGTCACATAAAGGAATGTGCACTCTCTCATGATTCGTGCTCACACATGCCTTCAGTTTTATGGTGCTGTGCAACCTCCACTGTGCTGTCTTCCAAATGCAGACAGTGGAATTGACACCATCAGATGTTACAGGTGCTTGCGATGACTCAGCGAGGCAGTGATTATCAACAATATTTCAATCTACCGTTGCAATATTCGGCCTTTAATGTTATTTAGAAGGCAGATGAGCATTCTTATTTGATTATTAAAGGTTCTTCCACACTTCAGAAGTGCCTCACACATCACCCTCTGCACTTTACAATCAGCCTCCACTGCACTCTGCATTGGTAGCCAAGACACGGAAGGGCCCAAACCCTACTTTCTGTTTTCCTGTCAATTAATTTTTATAATGAAAATAAATATAGTCCCTTATCTACTATTATTATTATTTTTTAATCCCAGCATGGCTTCTACAACTTCTCAAAAGAAAACAGAACCCCTCCCCCCAAAAAAATTATGGTTGAAGGAAGATTATTTCATGAAAAGTGGACAAATGACTAGTTTTCTGTTGAGGCAAATAGTAAAATTAACTTATAGAGAATTTGTGCACATTTTTAAAGACTATAATTTCATGCAAAAATAGGCTGCCAGCTTCAGTGAAGGATTGTGTAGTTGAGAACAAAACAGCAGAACTGAAAAAAAAAGTCTATCTTCTCAACAAAAATTTTTTTTAAAAATTTAAATTTTGTATAATTTACCCTGAAAAAGGGGGGCGTATTTCTAAAATCAGTCTGTCTCATTAGACTATAGCCAGGAGCAGTGAAGAAAGAAAAATCTATCAAAAGAAGTTTAGAGAGTAAAGTTACTAATTTAAAATTTTATGCTTTGGTGATGAATGACAGCACTGATGCTACAAATATGAGTCAACTTGCCGTTTTCATTAGAAGCACTGATGATAAATATGTCATTGAAGAAATGGCTTCTTTAGTGCCATTGAAAGACACAGCTAGGTTAAGAGACTTATGCAAGGCTGTAAAATATATGTTAAAGAGATTTTCTGTGTTCATCATCAACCTAACTGGTATATCTACTGACTGGTAGGTAAAAGAGAGGAATTTGCATGATTAATACAAGAGGATGCAATTATTGACCCAAACTCACATTTGATGAAGTATCGTTGCGTCGTATATCAAGAAAACTTGTGCACAGAGCTTTAAAAATGGGGAATGTCATGCAGATGGTCATCAAGACTGTGAATTTCATAAAGGCCAAGGAATTGAGTCATCACCAATTGCAGGAATTCCTTGAAAGCATCGATGTGACTCTGACAACATCACTTAGTTTTTGGAAGATGGATAAGTCTAGGCCAAATGTTGAAAAGTTTTTAGGATTCGCAACATGTTTTCAAGTCATTTATGGTATCAAAAGCCAAATTGGTGCCAGACCTTAACCATGAAAACTGGCTTACAGAATTAGCATTTTTAGTGGATTTAACCGCTCATTTAAATGAGCTAAACATGCATCTTGTTGCGAAAACCAACTTATCAATACAATATTTCCGACCATAAAGCCTTCCAAATGAAACTGAGATTATGGCAAGCTCAAAGTAAGGCAAACAATTTATGCATTTCGACACATTGGCTAAACACAGTCCTGTGAATAGCAAAAAATACGCAGCCTTGCTTTTTGATTTGATGTAAGAATCTGCAAACAAATTTCATGATTTCCAGGAAGATAAGCAATATTTTGGTGCATTTGTGATTGCATTTTCTGTTGACATAGATTTTCAAATAGAATTCATAGAGCTACAACCTGACTGACATTCAAGTGAACGGTATTTTTGATCATGTCTCTTTACTAGACTTTTATAGCTCCTATCTTCCCAGAGACAGACATCCCTCAGTTCATAATCACCCCTTATTTATGTCATCTCTTTTAGGCAGCACTTATATTTGCAAGCAATTATCTTCAAGAATGAAGCATATTAAGTGTAAAATTAGAACCAAAATATCTGATGAGCACCTTGAGAACTCCCTGAGAATTGCAACTATTTCCATGGAACCAGATATTGACACATTAGTATCTCAAATGCAATGTCAAGTATCCAACTGGTTTTATGTTGCCCACTTTACTTTTATTAAAAAAAAATTAAAAACAAAGATGTTTTATTACTTAGGTGTGTACATTTTCTATATTAGTGATGGCAAACTTGGGACTTGCACAGTGATTTTTTTTTTTTTAAGGCTGTCAGCATGGGCTGCATAATTAGGATTATCAAGTGAAGGCCATTTTGCTTATCTGTGGTAGCAGATATCATGAAAATTATGCAGGGACCTTTCTGGGGGTTTTTTGTGCATCAGCTTTTGTTAGTATTTGTGTATTCAAAGTGTGGCTCAAAACAGCTCTTCTTTGAGAGTGGCCCAAGAAGCCAAAGCGTGAGCATCCCTGATCTAAGTCCTTGCAACATTCCTGGCAGAAAGCATTTACTGCTATAACCTCTGCCCGCTCCTCCCCCTCTCTCATTCTCTTGCAAAAGAAAACTGCAAGTGTAAATCATAAAGCTAGATATTGAGTAAGGGTAAATAACGAACTGGATTGTGCTTTTTACCCTCTTGAGGATATCGAATTTAAAAACTGGACGTGGAATGAGAGAATGAGGAAGAGAAGTTTCAATTACTTTTTAATTGCACCAAACCCCAGGTTGCAAAGTGGGTTCCTAAAAGGGGAAAAAGACAGAAGAGCCTTTTGCCATCCTGCTAAGACAAGTAAGGTCTTGCTTGCTTTGACATTTCTGTGTAGGGAGAAAAGGGGTGTTTGGCAACAGCATGTGGTGAAAGGGGAAGAAAGGGTAGAGGAAAAGAATGGGATGGATCCTGGTACCGGCAGGCTGAAGGGAGAAAACTCACCGCAGACACAGTTAAGTTGAGCACATGGACAGAGGTTTACCCTCCCATTCAAGCTGTTTTATTACTTTAATTGAGACTTTTCTCCCGGGAAGGAAGGCATGGAAATCAAAGAAGCCTGGAAAAGAAATATTTCTCCTCCTGTATCCTTTTTTTTCTGAAAAAGTAGAATAATGAATGTTACATTTTTTAGTGTTATAACTTCTGGTTCCTACTCCTCACCTTAAAGGGAAAACAATATTTTTGGATCATAAAAACTCAGATAATAGTCGTACGGTGACCATTGGTTGAGCACTAGCTATTTGCCTGTATCAGCACATGGTGCGAGCGTACGACATGTTTGTGGACTGAGGACCACATAACATTTTATGCGCATTGTCCTTTGAATCCTTACAAAATGTCAGATATGATTACAGAGACCAACCATTCCAGATTGCCTGGCACGTCTTTGCCTTTAGCACTGAAAATCCTATATTCTCAGAAACCCCTTGGTTCTGGGCAAACTGAGATGATTGGTTACCCTCATTCTTACTTCTGTTCACAAATGAGAAAATAGAGACGCATTTAGACCAGTGTGCTAGAGTCACAGAACGGGCTCAAACCCAGATCTGCTGAATCCTGAGTGATGCTCGTCATCTTCGTGCCAAATTGCTTCCACTACACTGGACTGTGCTTTTAGGTTTCCATTGGCCATGCAGACCGAGGAAAGAGAAGGCGCTGACCTTACTCACCCATCCCAACCTTGCTCAAGCTAACACAGAGAGTCTCGAATTGATAGAGAGAAAAATTTCTGTGACTTCTTTTTTATTAGACATCCTCAAAGTACATCTAATTGATCCATTGAAATGAGGCCAGGAGATGTCACTGGAGGTCTTCACCTCTCAGGTATGCACTCTCTACCTCTCTAAAAGGAAGAATTACACATGTATTTCTTGATCTCAAGATTTCCTCCAACTTAAAGTTTCCCTGACGGTCAGAAGTCTGTTTTTCATATCACACAGTACGTCTCTTTCATTTTTTCTCATCCTTTTACCCCATCAATTATTTGGAAGTCATAATGGAAGCCCCTTTTACCACTATTAACTTTCTAGTAATATATTGTCTTATTATTTATCCTGTTAGTGTTTACCTGGAGATAATGACATACATCTTGATTTAAGAAAGTCAATATTGAATGAGGACATTCACCATTGTCCAGATATTCAAATGTACCTTACAATACTTTATCTCAATTTATGCCACCTTTACGCGAATTCTCTCTTTTTAAAAGCTTCTATATAGCTCAAACTCCCACAAACACAAGTATTATGGACACTCATTGCTTTTGCCCACATATATAAATTCTCAGTTTCTCTTTATTATTCTATGTGCTTCCCTGTTTCCACTAGGAGCATTTTTTTAATTGTCCGAACAACAACCTTGCGCGTTTTTTTAGTACAGGTCTACTGACAAAAAAGGGAAAAGCTTTTTCAGTTTTTCGTTTCCTTGAAAGTATTATTACAAGGTCTTCATTTCTGTAGGAATTCTGGACTGGCATTTATTTTATTACAGAACTTCAAAGAAATTATTTCCCTGTTTTCCAGCTTTCCTTGTTTCTGTTGATTAGTCAGCTAGATCTCTTGCTTCTCTGAAAGGATTGTTTACTTGCCTGAGACAGCTTTTAAGACTTTCTCTGTCTTTGGTTTTTTAGCACTGTATTATTATTTGCTGGATGTAGTTAGTTTTCTTTGTGTTTATCCTATTTGGGGTTTGCAGAGCTTCCCCAAACTGTGGCTTGATGGCGTTTGACCATTGGGGGAATATTTCAGTGGGTATCTGTAAAAGTTACTACTTCTTTTGTCCCATTCCTTATCATTTTATTCTATAACTCCAGCTAAATATAAGTTAAGTGTTTTGTGGCCTCATGTCTTTTCTTGTCTTTATCTGTATTTTCCATGCCTTTATTCTCCTTGGTCCAGTCTATTTTTTTTTCTTTTCTTTTATTTATTTATTTATTTTATTAATTGATTACTATGTACATTGATGCAATTCTGGGGTACAGTGTGGTGTTTTCACATACAATTTGAAATATTTTCATTAAACTGGTTAACATAGCCTTCATGTCATTTTCTTAGTTATTGTGTTAAGACGTTCATATTCTACTCTTAGAAAGATTCACTTGTACCCTTGTAAGATAAACCACAGAAGTGATCTCTCCAATCGTCCTCCCTCCACCCATTCTCCCCACTCCTCTCCCTCCCCCTCCTTGTATTCTTAGGCTATTATTAGATTATAGATTTCATATGAAAGCTATAAATT
>CAUYTI010018593.1:0-23787 GCA_963575145.1 Galago senegalensis | reverse complement strand
ATCCCCAGCCCGGGCCCACCAAACAACAATGATGGCTGCAACCAAAAAATAGCCGGGCGTTGTGGCGGGCGCCTGTGGTCCCAGCTACTTGGGAGGCGGAGGCAGGAGACTCGCTTGAGCCCAGGAGTTGGAGGTTGCTGTGAGCTGAGATGCCATGGCACTCTACCCAGGAGGACAGCTTGAGGCTCTGTCTCAAAAAAAAAAAAAGTTTGGTGGACCTATCTATCCCCTTCTCTGTTTATTGGCTAACATTGCAGGTGTCTTGGACCCTCTTTGTCCATTAACATTGAAACAACTGAGAATTAATTTGCACTATACTGTTTATAGAAGCTCAATTTATAATCACAAAAATGTGGAAACAACCTAAATGTGCACCAACCCAGGAATGAATTAACAAGCTGTGGTATATGTATACCATGGAATACTATTCAGCTGTTAAAAGATGGAGACTTGGCTCGGCGCCTATAGCTCAACCGGCTAAGGCACCAGCCACATACACCTAAGGTGGCGGGTTCGAATCCCCAGCCCGGACCCACCAAACAACAATGACGGCTGCAACCAATAAATAGCCGGGCATTGTAGCTGGCACCTGTGGTCCCAGCTACTTGGGAGGCGGAGGCAAGAGACTCGCTTGAGCCCAGGAATTGGAGGTTGCTGTGAGCTGTAATGCCACGGCACTCTACCCAGGGGGACAGCTTGAGGCTCTGTCTCAAAAAAAAAAAAAATGGTATTTAATAGCAATCAAGCATACACACAGTTATAAATAGCCTCATTAATTATATATTTTAAATTCTTTGACTTAATTTTGTGCCTTTGAGTCCATTGTAGATTGCTAGAAAATATCCCAATTTTTAAATAAGTTTAAAGACATTATTAACCTTGCTGTTATCCTAAGAACCACCCTATGAATTCTGATTTCTTCAGTTATACTATAATTCTTGGAGTATAATCCAAGATACTAGGCCAGTGATTCTCACTATGTGCGTCTTGGCACGTTTATGTGCCATGAGGGAATCTCAGCTCAGGTGTGCCTTGAAAAAAAAAAAAATTTTTTTTTTTTTTGAGACAGAGCCTCAAGCTGTCGCCCTGGGTGGAGTGCTGTGGCATCACCGCTCACAGCAACCTCTAACTCCTGGGCTCAAGCGATTCTCCTGCCTCTGCCTCCCAAATAGCTGGGACTGCAGGTGCCTGCCACAATGCCAGGCTATTTTTTTTTTGGTTGGAGCCATCATTATTTGGTGGGCCCGGGCTGGATTCCACCCCTCCTGCTCTGGTGTATGTGGCTGGTGCCTTTGCCACTTGAGCCACAGTCATTGAGCCAGAAAAATTTTAAAGACCATTAGTTAAGTTATTGGTCAAAGTTCAAAGTACAATAAGTATATATTTCTTTTCACTTTTTTTTTTGATGAACGTGATTTAAGTGTGTTGCTGAAGTTCAACTATAGTTCAAGTGTGCTGTGAGATACAAAAGGTTGGAGAACAACGTGCTGGGCCTTAATGCCCTAGTGATACAGAATAGCCCTGTTTAACGTCTCTTTAAAAATAGGAGCTAAAACTCTAGAAGTTTTTGAAAACTACTGATACCGGATTTTTGATACTGAATTTCCAGGCTCTTGGTCTCGGTAGTTCAAAGAATAAAGCGATGGACCACAGGATAGGTTTTACTCAACAGGTATAAGTGTTACAGCTCTTATAACAAGTCAAACCTCCTTGTAGAGTAGGATTAGCAGTAAGATAGGTTTTATAATCTGAGTGTTACAGCTCTTACAAAGGGGCAAATCTCATAGAGCAGGATACAAGTGTTACAGAGGCAAACCTCTTTGCTCTTCTCCTCTTTCTCCTGAGATCTGCTGATGTCTGTGCTCAGGGTCTCTGGCTTATATAGGGGCAGTTGTCCAATGAGCTTTTGGGTCTTGAAAACAGACTAATCATGAGTAGGTTTTGAAAATGGACCAATCAGGGATGCACTGGAGGAATTGCTGGAAGTCCACGTGAGGAGACGGTGCATCGCCAGTGTCTTTCCCGCACCTGTTTGGTTCTTTTGGCTACTGGAGCCTCTGTTGGGGGGAAGGAAGCCAGCCCCCAGTCCCCCACCCCCACCCCCCGCTTGCCCATGCTCCAGCCTGCTGGTTCCTCTGCCGGCTGCCACCACCAACACTGCCAAGACGGAGGCGGCAGGTCCTCCAGCCCCGCTCGGCTGAGCTGGTTGGGATGCCACTTGTCTGGTATCACTACTAATCAAAGGAATAATTGGCAAGATAATCTTTAGTCTTCTTTGATATATTTTTTTCATAGATGTTAAGAAATAGCTAAGTTGTCATGTATTTAAATTTTGGAAGTCTACTTTAAATGAACCAGATTAAGAAATCTGTATTTTAAGGCCAACTTTTATTTGCTCAATTTATTTTTCTTAAGGTGTATAAACAACTATTTATAGATATTTACCTTTTACCTCACTTAAGCTTGTATTCTTAGAGATATTTTAGTTTGGCAGAGAAGAAGATTAATGTATTACTTATTAATAGGCCTAATAACTAGGAAGGTCACAACAAAAGTTTTGAGACAGACTATGTTATTGTCCATTATTTTATTTCCAAGAAGCATAGTTGAGGCTGGCGTCCTTTCTGATGCACCCGTGCAATTTCCCCTTGCTCAGCTCATCAGTGTTCCTGGGAGGGCTCGTTTGTTTCTGTCCCCACCACCCTCAGTGCCTCCGCTGTGCAGGTGGGAAGAGCACACTTTCCTGTGATATTTTCTATGATTTTAAAAGTGGGCTAAAGGAGTCTCAAAGCCTTGAGTGTTTGTAATAGGCTTTGGGGGCCTTACTCCTTCCCATGGTATAATTTTGTGTTGGTTTCAAGAAGTTAGAAGAGGCTGACCTTGACTGAAAGACAGGAGAGGGGTGGGCATTGGACCAGTGACTGAGGAGAACGTCACGCTGTGGGAAAAATGGGTAGAGGAACGATCAAGTGGCACTGCAGATTGGATTGCCAGCAGTGCTCTAAATCCTCCACGATTATCGTGGAGTCAGGAAGGTTGCATCCTGATGGTGCCTCACGCTCTGAGCAAAAGTGGTCTGTGCTGAATGCTGTGAGCAATGCTGGTCGGATTCCACGGAGGCCAGTTTAGGTGCGTTTCTGACATCGTCACTGGTGATGAAACCTGGATTCACGAATTCACTTCGATCCAGAGAATAAGCAGCAGTCAACAGTGTACATTTTTTTTGTCCCCAGTGAAAGTCCACTAACAAAAGTGAAGTGGCCCTGAAGTGCCAGAAAGAAAATGTTGGCAGCCGTCTCCCCACACAAAGTGGTCATGTCGCAACTATTCCTCTGCAGGAACAAAGGACTGTCACTGCTCAGGGGACACAGCAGTTTGTCTACCAGAAGTTTTTGGGAAGCTTCAGGAACGGCCACCAAGGACAGGACTGTGAGGGACCACCTTGCAGCAGGACAATGCGTCCACCCACAGCCAACATCGCCATTTGGTTTCTGGAGTCCACAGAGGTCGAACTGAGGACTCACCCGCCCTACAGTCCTCACCCCCCGTGTGATTAATTCCTAGCCCCTACAGTAAAAAATCACATGGGCAGAAGATTTTCCATCCCTGCAGAAGTTTTTCATGCCTACAAAGTGAGCTTACAGCACTTGACAAAAATGAGTGCGTAGAGTATTTTCTTTTCTTTTTTTTTAGAGACAGAGTTTCACTTTGTTTGCTCTCTGTAGAGTGTTTGGCATCACAGCTCACAGTAACCTCCAGCTCTTGCCTCAGCCACCCAAGTAGCTGGGACTACAGGTGCCTGCTGCAATACCCATCTATTTTTTGTTACAGTTTGGCCAGGGCCTGGTTTGAACCCACCATCCTTGGTATATAGGGCTGGGGCCCTACTCACTAAGCCACAGGTGCCGCCCAGGGGTAGAGTATTTTCAAAAATGGTTTATAATAATGCAAAAGTGCATAGAATGTTATGGTGATTATTTTGAGGAAATATAGCAATCCGAATAATTGATGTTTCTTAATTTTTGTGTATCTCAAAACTTTTGTAATGACCCTTGTTCTTTTCTTATCTCCATAATTGTCTATCAGTAGAACAGCCCAAGATTTTTACTTCGAAACAGATAGTGGGAGATGGAGAAATTAAAAGGGCTAAGGAACTGGAACACAATTGCAAGGGAGGCTCTCAGGAGCATTCATTCCTACAGAGAGCTGCACGCATCTCGTCCCAGTCCCAGGAATCCTACAAATGCCATCTCTGCCTGTCTGCCACATCCCACCCAGCTTTCCACCTAATTCTTCACCCTCAAACCTTATAGAGAATTCTATACTTTAAAGATATTTTACCCTTTAATTGTATTTTTAGTTTTTAAAAATAATTTTATAGCTTTTATCCTCTGTAATTCTCATGAAAGAGATAGTGTCCATCCTGAACAATGGTGCTTAGGAAGGAGAAAATTTTTCCAAATGAAATAATTATATTTAGTTTGTACATATGTGGTTAAACTTATCTGTTTAATATTTTGGGTGTCAGTATGCACTGTATTAAGAAATAAATTTTTATAAAATTACACTGTTAAATTATGAACACTCTAAAATCTTCCTCACTTTTTTAAATCTTAAGATTAAATTCAAATTCATAATGTAAGTGTGTGTGTCTTTACTTGCTTTCCTTTTTATTATCATTGAGAATAGCATCTTCCCTAAGGAGCTGAGATGGTAGCACATGAATCTGTTATCACTATCAACATGCTTTTGTTAGGACTCTTTATTTACATTTTAAACAAGATGATCAGTCCAGTTTAGTGAATTGACAAAGCTCCATGCATGAACAAGGATAAGACTTCAGGGAGAAAAAAGTCATTTAGTATATGCCTAGATTTTTTTTTTTTTTTTTTTTTTGGCTCAAGAATTAATCTTGACTCAGCTTTACACACATTCTTGTGACGTTACATGGTTGGGGAGGGAGGAAGAAAAAGACAGCGCTGACTGAAGTCTAGTGTTAGAGAGGGAGAGGAGGACGGAGAAGCAAGCTGGTTTGACCAGAAACAGAACTGCCTGTGACAGATTAAGAGACAAGCAAGGCTTGGAATTTGAGAGCTAGCGAGAGAGTGGAAATTCACAGCCTGTGTGAGTGTTCCAGTGATCGTTTCATTCTGATGTTTTCCGGTAGTAACTGTTACTCTTCAAAGAAAGGGGCAGAACTGCAAGAGGGAATTGTGGAAACTCTTTTTTCTGCCACGCTTTGGTAATAGGAGGCAACCTCTATTAAATGGAAGATAAAGGCTACTTCATGTGATGTGCTCTGAGCCCAGGACAGAGCTGTCTTCAGCACCTCCTCATGTATCTGCTTTCTGTTGCTTAGACAAGCCTGGGCATTTCTGTAACACTCGGTAAGTATCAATAAGGCTTATCCATAGTAGTTCATAGACATGGAATTACTGCAGTAAACTTTACTTTTAATTGAGATTCTACAGTTGTTACTTATTAAGTTTAAACCTCACTGTTACCTTGTTGCCTTCTGCATGATGAGCTGCTGTTACTAGGAGATGTTTAAAAAAAAAAAAAACAACTACAAAACAATACTTCTGTGTTGCCTAAGGCACTTGAACCATTACCAACTATTCTGTGTCCATGGAATATCTTATTTTGGAAATGGGTATTTATTTACAGAGAGAGTCCAAAAATAAAATAGTGGTAGTACAGTGTATCATTTATTGTGTTTCTCTTTCAGCTGCATGAACATTCAAAAGTTATCTCTTTCTGTCCATTATTGGTAAATTTAAAACTATCATTGTGATGGTTGGTATTATAAATTATTATAAATTATAATTTTATTATTAAAACTTTGGTACCATTAATTAAAAGGATACATACTTCAAATATTGCATGCTTGTGTTAGATCTAATAAGTGACACCTAATTTTTCCAAAGTTCTGTAATGAAAATAGAAAATAGACAATTTATCTATCAAATTTACCATTTGATATGAAGCAAGTGCGCATGGGTTTCTAAGTTAAGGAATAAATGAGGTATTTTTTTCTTAGAGCTGATAGCAAGCTTTCTATAATTTTATTCTCTTGGACAATTATTATAACCGGGGGGGGGGGGCATGTGCATAAGCAAAAGAGCAGAGAAATAAAAGGAAGTTTTAAAATATCTATTTACATTCCAATAAACATTTTCATTTGTATACTTTTAAAATAGGAAATTTTATACTGCTAATTATAACTTAGTCATGGATGGAAGGCATGTGATGATTCTTCTGTAAAGGAAGGCAGTACGTATTGTTAACTGAAATGGAAGCATTGCATCAAGACTCTGAGCCACGTTTCTTATCTACCCTCGTCTAACCTCAGGAAATCTGCTAGTTATTAGTTATATGTCCTTAGTTATTGATTTAAGTGAGTCCTCTAAGGCGGAACAACTTCACTGAAACAAAAACTTCTGTGATATGTCAGTAAACACATTAAAAAGGGTTGTGCTGTAGAATAAAATGGCTGTACTTTCTCTAATATTTCCTCTGTGTGCACAGAAGCCTGTAGAACAGGTTTTGTTTTGTGAAGTTTTGTGGGCTTTTATTTTTTTTAGCCTGCTGACCTATGTATAAGAAGCAATTTAGCTGTTCTGTGGAAACCTTTTCTGGTTTCTTGCACTTAGGTCAAAAGTAAACATCACAAAGATAATATTACAAAGCAATTTTTACTTCTTTACGGAATATCTCATACAAGGTCCTTTTTAGGTGGATAGAAAATGTACATACAGCTTCACAATCTTCAGAATGATTTTTATTTTAAACTATTCACTCACTGGTGTTACCTTAGTGACGGGCACCATTTCTTAAGCCTGTAGGAATGTAAATATAGAAGTAAAGAATGAGTCATTCTCGATTTGTAAATGCTTTATATTTCAGAAGTGTACTTGTGAGTGGATGTTGGGAATTCGGAACCCATCTTCCCAGGGAAACAATCGATCAAGTGGCTGTTGGGCTTACATTATAGCCTGAAATACATTTTATTCATACTATGGAAAAGACATTGCCACCTTGAAAAATGCTAGAAAATCAAATCCAGTGAGGAAACTAAATATAGAACAATTATTTTGAATAAGATACTACTTTTATTTATCCCAAATATTAATGCTTAAAGTAAAGTAGGTTTAATAAGAGATGGAAAGATATTTGGAAGGATGCTTATCAATATGTTCTGGGTCCTTTGGTGAGTTGTCAAGGCTGCTGGCACTGTTGAGCCCTCATCTCTTCCTTCCTCTCCCGTTGCGTTTGTAGTTCCCAGGCCTTCCTGAAGTCTAGCCCAGTGTGTGGCACATGGTAGATGAAGGTCACTACATGAGCACTGAACTGTTTCCTTGGTTCACAAAGATGGAACCAGGTAGTTTCCCCCAAGGTATCTAATAATGGAAAGGGGCTTGGGGACACACATTTTTCCTTATGAGAAAGAGATGGCCTGCCATGAATTGAGAGATGTGAACAAAGCAAAAGTGGGGCAGAAGTAAGTCTAACTCTGAGGAGAAAAAGAAGAAGAAAAAGAAGTGTGTGACTTGCTGAAAACTACTGGAATGAGTAGGGTTGAGGAGGAGGAGAGGCAGTTTTTAAGTTAGGTGTTTTGAGTACATGGGACATTCTGAAGTCACGTGTCAGCTTTAACTCAAAGGATTATATATTTGCCAATGTATAATGAAGAAGGGTAGCCTATTTGCAAAATTTAATGTAGGTCTATCCAAATGAAATTAAGTTGCACCAGCTCTGAAAGTTTCTCTAAAGGGCCAGCATATCAAATTTTAAAATAAGCAGTGAGGGCAGTGCTGTGGCTCAGTGGGTAGGGCACTGGCCCCATATAACGAGGGTGGCAGGTTCAAACCCAGGCCCTGGCCAGCTAAAACCACAATGACAACTGCAACAACAACAAAAAAAAGCCGGGCATTGTGGCAGGCGCCTCTAGTCCAAGCCGCAAAGGAGGCTGAGGCAAGATAATCACTTAAGCCCAAGAGTTGGAGGTTGCTGTGAGCTGTGATGCCATGGCACTCTACCGAGGGTGACAAAGTGAAACTCTGTCTCAAAACAAAACAAAACAAGCAAGGAAATAAACAGCACAATAGACACTGGCTGCCCTTACTTTGGATAATTTTTAGTGGCAGAAAAACTTTTTCATTTAATCAAAAAATTTCTTTATTTCAAAGTGTATAGAAAAAGCAATGATTTTGAATAGTCCTAAGTGACATTCAATGACTACATCAGGATAAATGTGTACAGTTTTCCATTTCTGAGATGTGTAGGTCTGTGTGTGTGTGAGTTTATAATGTGCCTTACAGATAGTATTTAGTTTATATTCCCTTAACAAAGGAAAAAAACCTATTAAAGCTATATTAGTATGTCTATTAATTATAGTCATACGTAATATTCCACTAGTAATTAAAGTAATTTGTTTAAACAAATCTTTACTGCTTATAAATGAGGTAATATGCTTTCTAATTTTGTAACTTACATTCTGGATTTCTAGCAGAAACTCATGATAATCTCTTCCTTCAGGGAAGGAAAAAAGTTATATTAAATTACCCAGCCAAAAAAAACCCTGAATCGAGCGGTGCCTATGGCTCAAAGGAAAAGGACGCTGGCCCCATATGCTGGAGGTGGCAGGTTCAAACCCAGCCCTGGCCAAAAACTGCAAAAAAAAAAAAAAACATTTTCAACTTCAGTGAGGTCTTTTTTTTTTTCTGAGATAGAGTCTAGCTATGTGTCACAGCTCACAGCAACCTCAAACTGTTGGGCTTAAGCTATTCTCTTGCCTCAGCCTCCTAAGTAGCTAGGACTACAGGCGCCCGCCACAATGCCTGGCTATTTTTTGTTTGGAGTTTATCATTGTTGTTTAGCATTGTTATTTGGGGCCAGGCTCCAACCCACTGGCACCCTACTCACTGGGCTGTGGGCGCTGAGACTTTTAGTGAGATCTTAATGCTTTGATTATAGATACCAGTTTTGGGGAGTGCTGACCTGGGTTCGTATACTTGCTATAAATTGAGATTTTGAAATTCTAATATAAAATTATTCATTAACAATCATTAATTGCGGCTCAGCGCCTGTGGCTCAAGCAGCTAAGGTGCCAGCCACATACACCTAAGGTGGCGGGTTCGAATCCCCAGCCCGGGTCCGCCAAACAACAATGATGGCTGCAACCAAAAAATGGCCAGGCGTTGTGGCGGGCCCCTGTAGTCCCAGCTACTTGGGAGGCTGAGGCAGGAGACTGGTTTGAGCCCAGGAGTTGGAGGTTGCTGTGAGCTGTGATGCCATGGTACTCTACCTAGGAGGATAGCTTGAGTCTTCGTCTCAAAAAAAAAAAACAATCATTAATTGCTAATCAATGTAGAAAATTTTAGCTCTGGCAAATGACTGGAGTTGTCAATAGAAATATCACAGTGAACCCAATGAATGAAGTTACTAGTTTTTTCTAGAACAGTATTCTATTAGGATACTTAGATAATAATAAACATAATAGTAGCTATATTTCTTTCTAACTTCATATATTAATACTATTTAAAAATGTATTTCACTGTCATGGTGCAGTAGAATTAAGAAGGAATTCCCTGGGGACATGACTTTCTCTTTTTTTTTTTTGAGACAGAGCCTCAAGCTGTCCCCCTGGGTAGACTGCTGTGGCATCACAGCTCACAGCAACCTCCAACTCCTGGGCTCCAGCAAGTCTCCTACCTCAGCCTCCCAAGTAGCTGGGACCACAGGTGCCCACCACAACACCCAGCTATTTTTTTTTTGTTGTTGTTGCAGTCATCATTGTTGTTTTGGCAGGCCTAGGCTGGATTTGAACCCACCACCTAAGATGTATGTGGCTGGTCCCTCAGCCACTGAGCCACAGGCGCTGAGCCATGACTTTCTCTTGTGAGAGTTTTTATTCTGATGTAAGTCTGACTGAAGCTTCCAGATAAATGAGGACTCACAAAAAGCTTCTCACAAGTTTTCCATTTCTTTATGAGTTGTCCATTTTTAGAAAATGTGTCTCCCTCAAACTCTGTTAATAAAGTACAACTTGGCCAGGCGCGGTAACTCATGCCTGTACCTCCTAGCACTCTGGGAGGCTAATCCCCGTGGATTGCCTGAGTTCAGGAGTTCGGGAATAGCCTGAGAAAAAATGAGACTCCATTTCTACTAAAAATAAAAAAACTGAGGCAAGAGGATAACTTAAACCCAAGCATTGGAGGTTGCTGTGAGCTATGACATTACGGCACTCTACATAGGGCAATAGCTTGAGACTGTCTCAAAAAAATAAATAAAACTTACGAAAATAAAGTCACTCTTAGTCATTTTGAACTGAGAAAAAGGAGTATCAGGAAAAATCACTATTCCTACTTGACTGACTGAGGGTCTTCATGTGTGTAAATTAGGTTGGGGTGCATTCTCATTACATTTAGGGTGCATATTTAAAAATGGAAAAAATGAAGAACAGAAGATTTTGATCGGAAGATACTTTAACATACATAGTATGCTTTACAATGCATTTGGTGTGGCAACATAACTATAGTTATAGGCTTTGTAATTATCTCCATGAAAAAAATTCTAATTTACAATTTTGCTGAGGGGTTGGGTGAGTAGAGGATATGTGGATATAGCAAGTACAGTAGAACTGTCGAGTTTACTTTTTATTTTAAAATTTACATATAATCAAATGCACCCATTCAGAAGAACACTTCAATTGGTGTTGACAGATGTATATACTTGTGTAACCTCCATCTTGTTGAGTTAAAAAGGAATTTCTAGGCTCAGTTATTTGCCATAGATGGACTTTTGATTGCATTTATTTCTATATGTACATCTAATTTGGAATACAAATTAAAGAATGGTAATCTTTTCTAAAAATTTTTTAATGTGGCAGTATGTTTATCTTCTTCTTTTTTTTTTTAATTTAAGAGAAGGTGCCTGTGCCTTTAAATTAACAACCTTTAAAAGAATTTTGGAAACGTTCCTCTCTTAGTCATCGTTGATTGTGAAATAAACTTATGTGAAGGGAAAGATGGTTCATTTTTAAGTTGACATTTTTTTTTATAGCGAGTTAACAGTTTTGTTATAGTTTTTATGGTTTATAAAAATCTTTGGATCTTTATGGAAATCTTGAGATCCCTATTTTGGCTTTGAAGATAAATTTTCTACTCTCTTAAATTTTCTTGGGAAACTTTTGAAATTAGAACTATTATTGAATACAACACAGTTGGATGTTAGACATAAAAGCCTGGAAATATTCATTAGCCACCTACAAACAGACGTGTATTTCTTTGAAATGTTTTAGGTGGGACAACAGCAACGGCAGGTGCCCCAGGTGACTCCTGTCCCCTGGCTCCCCCCAACACTCCTTTCTGGTGAAGGCCTTGATGGACATGTTCAGATGACCTACTGAATGATTGACTTTGGGTCGTCTTCCATGGCCCTCAGACACAATTAAAAGTATGAGGTGTTTTATTGTATATTAGAAAAGGGAATGCTGCCAAAATCTACTACCAAAATCGACTGGGCCTGAGTCCCCTGGGACCAGAGGTGAAGGATCTTTTTGGCTTTCTGTTCAGAATCTGAGCCAAGTACTGCTTTCCATGAAACTTCCTAGCCAAAGAAATCATATTTGACTAATTCTATCAAAAGACATGATGATCAGATAGTATATAGTTTAAACTATTAAAAAATGGTTATTCATTAAAAAATGGTTTTTTAATGGTTTATTCATTAAAAAATGGTTTATTCATTAAAAATATCATTTATGAGAAGTTATTTCCATTAGAAAATCATTTCTATGATCTATTATATAAACTTTGAAAAAAAAAAGATCATTTGAAGCAAGAAGAAAATGTAGCATCCATAAGCAAAGTATTACTTCCCAGAGAGAATTGATATTTACTTTTTAAAAATATCTTTTCTGTGTATAGATTTTGTGTGCATGTATTTTTGTTTGCTTTACATGGTTGTAGTTATGTTTTAGAACATGGGATGCTTAACATTAAAAGCTCCATTTCTGGTCAGTGCCCATATCTCAGTGGGTAGGGCACCAGCGACATAACACTGAGGCTGGTGGGTTTGAACCCAGCCCGGGCCTTCTAAACAACAATAAAAAAATAGCCGGGCGTTGTGGCAGGCTCGTGTAGTCCCAGCTACTTGGGAGGCTGAGGCAAGAGAATTGCCTGAGTCCAATAGTTTGAGGTTGCTGTGAGCTGTGATACCACAGCAGTCCACTGTTTGCAAAAAAAAAAAAAAAAGTTCCATTCTGTTTCACACATTTTGTAAACATTTACATAGGTACATGTCATATTTTATCAAATCCAAGCAGCCATTGGTAAGGCATATGTTAAATTTATGGACCACTAAAGAAGAAAGAAATGAAACTATCATTTTGTTCATTGTGCTATCAATTACAAGACACTTAAATTTCAGAGATGATTAAAAATATTTTAAAAGTTTTTAAAGTTTAAAAAATCTATGCCATACACTAAGATTCCATCAAGTATTACATATTGTATCGCAATTTGGTTAATTATCCCCCTCTTAGACATTTAAATCGTTCTCAGTTTTCACTCTAGTAAAAAAAATTTTGGTAAACATTTTGCATATAAATGTGATTCCTTATTTTAGTTTATTTTCTTAGGACAGGTTATGAGAAGTAAAATTACTACTAAGTCAGAGGTTGTGAACATTCTGAGATGTAGATACATCTTGCCAAATTATCATCCTGTTTATATTCCCACCAGCAGGAAGGAGCCCATTGCACCACACCATGGGTGGACTTGAGTTTGGTCGAACAACAAAAACTTGGTTACATAATGGGCAGACTGCTCTCACATTGAGTTTGCATGCTTTTATTATAGAGCCTGGTGCACTATTCACTCTGTGTTTAGAACTATTCGTCCTTTTTGTGATATTCTGCTGGTTATCATCATGTGTGTTCCATCTGATTATCGTTTCCTTACTAATTTTCTTATTCATCTTATGCCTTTCTTTTTCAAATTTTTATTACAGATTCATCTTTTTTGTTGTTTTCCTATAAGTTTTATTATTTTATCTATAGAACTTCAAAATTTTTATATTTGTGGCAAATTTATATTGACTTTCTGCTCTTTTTCTTTGAGATTTTTCTCATCAATTCTAAAATTGGAGAATTTATTTCACATCCAGAAATTTAAAGGTTGCTTACATTAACACTTGTATCAGGGTGTTTTGTCCCATTGATTTATATTCTTGTGCACTGTGTTAATTATAATACTTCATAGCACTTTTTACTTCCATCCTCCTAAAAATTCTTTCCTTTTGAAGTTTGTTATCTTGTCTATTTGGTGTCCTTGCCTAAATTTAGTTACCGAATACATTTTTTTGACTTATGATTGGAATTGCATCAAACCATGGACTTTAAGAATAATTGACTTTAATAAAAAAAGAACAATTGACTTTAATAACACTTGGTCTTTTTATTCAAGAGCAAGATAAGTTTTTTTACTTAGATCTCTTCTGTCCTAGCTACGTGGGTTTTCTCCCCCAAGAGTATCATTCAGGAAAAAATAATATTGAATACCAAAGAATATATAGATGAAAAATCTGAACTATCATAAATCTCATAATACTCAATAATCTCATAATTATTCAGATAATACCATTAAGATTATCTGAGCTGCATTCCAGAGTCATTCTGTGAGTACATACGGTTAGAAGGATAGCTCCCTCAAGGGCTGAACAGCCAAGTAGGCACGGCTTGTCCATCTTTAAGATCCTCTTCTGCTTCTTTGTTTTATTTGTTAGTTTTCTACTTCAACAACAGTAGTTACCCTCATTTGTGAAATGAAGGCTTTGTAGTGTTTGCAAACATAGATCTGTTATAGATACTGTACGAACTTATTGGCAGTATGAATAGGATATGCTTTTCATTGTTTTTTCTGACCTTGCTTCTGTATGAAGGCTATTTGATCATGTATTTGTTTTACTATCTAACTCCTAGTAATTTCAGTTGTTCATCTTAGATTTTTTTACATATACTATTGTCTGTGAATTGCAGTTTTGTCAAATCCTTCCCACTTTTTTTCTTTTGGAGACAGAGTCTTACTATGTTGCCCTCGATAGAGTGCTGTGACATCACAGATCACAGCAACCTCAAACTCTTGGGCTCAGGCGATTCTCTTGCCTCAGCCTCCCAAGTAACTGGAACTACAGGCACCTGTCACAACGCCTGGCTATTTTTTGTTGCAGTTGTTGTTTAGCTAGCCCAGGCCAGGCTCGAACCTGCCACCCTCCATGTTTGTGGCTGGCTCCATAACCACTGTACTATGGGCACCAAGTCTCCTTCTCATATTTCATACTGTTTTATATCCTAATGTATCAACTATAACATATGATAGTGTAATAGTGGTGATCTTTGTTTTATACCTCTTTTTAGTAAGAATACTCCATTAACAATTATTTTGTCTATTGAGCTGATATTTATTTCTCTCTCTCAGTTTTGATTTTATAGGATTCCTCTGTATCATCAACTAAAATAATTTTTATTTGACTTATTGATATAATTATATTCATCAATTTATATTCACATGATACTTATATATAAGAATATTTATACTCCATTCATAATGAAAATGAAATGCCTTGTCCACACTATATATATGTATAGTGTATAATTTGTCTTAAATTCTGCTTTGCCTAATATATATATATGAGTGTGTGTGTTGTAATTTTGCTTGGTATATATTTATACATTCCTTTATTCTCAACATTTCACTTCTTTTTTTTAAGTTATGCCCCTTGTAGAATTTAAAGATGAATCATATGTATTAATCCAGTTTGAGAGTCTTGATTTTATTTTAGTAGTAGAATGTAACACATTTGTGTATATCATAAATATTGATGTTTACTATTTGTTTTTTCCTTTTCCTTTCCGTTCTGATTCTTGCTAATTCCACCATTTTTCGTCCTTTCTTCCCCTCCTGAAAAGTCCTGCGTCCTGCTTCTTTTATTGTAATATCCACCATTCAGTGTTTAGAAGACAACACCAGGGACATTATCTTAATGTGTGGACATGTGATTTTAGAGACTTAAAATAGTTTGATTAAGTACATGACAAATGTATTTAAATTTTACTGTAATTTAATCATTATCTCTCTCTTTTTTACCTGAACATACAAGCATTTTAGTTGTATTTTTCCAGGTCGTTATTTTTTATGACATTTTGCTTGTATCAAAATACCTCAGGTATACTTCTTTAGCATTTGTGTTAAGCTGCACAGACACATTATCAGCCTTTATTTAGACTTAACTATAAATCTTATTGGTTCTTTGCTTAACTCCTTATCTTTTCAGCTCTTTTCCTGTTTTCCTGTTTCTCCTTCCTTCTTTTTTCTCTTCATCCTGCTCCTCCTCGGTCATTTTTATGTGATTTTACTTTGCCCTTACCTCTGTACAGTTGTTTTGGATATTGAATTCAGGTTAATTTTTTTCCCTGGAAACCATGTGAACAGAGTTCCTGTACCTTCTGGCATTTGGTATTAAATTGTAAATTCTCATCCCACCCTTACAGTTTGGTTCTTAGACCCTGCTCTAGATGGCTCTCCTCTGTGGAAGTTTGAAGAATTTATCTTTAGTATTAGAATTCAGAAATTTCAGAATATGTCTTGGAGTGAGGCTTTTTGTATGATAATCATAGGTTTACTTAAATCTGAAGACGTGTTCAAGGAAATGTTCTTTTACTAAGAATTCTTAGCTAGGTGTGGTGGCTCATGCCTGTAATTCTAGTACTCTGGGAGGCCAAGGCAGGAGGATTACTTGAACTTAGGAGTTCAAGACCAGCCTGAGCAAGAGCAAGATACCATCTCTACTAAAAATAGAAAAACGAGCTGGACGTGTAGTCTCAACTGCTCAGGGAAGCTGAGGCAAAAGGATCACTTGAGCCTAAGAATTTGAAGTTGCTATGAGCTGTGATGCCATAGCACACTACCTAGGGCAACAGAGTGAGACTCTATCTCAAATAAAAAAAAGAAAAAGAAAAGAAGGCAGGAATATTGCTTGGGCTCAGGAGTTCAAGGCTTGTCTGAGTGAGAGTGAGACCACGACTCATGAAAAAAATTGAAAAACCCAGCCAGACACTTTGGCGAGTGCCTGTAATCCTAGTGGCTTTGGAGGCTGAGGCAACAGGATGTCCACAGCCCAAGTCTGAGGTTGCTCTGAGCTACAACACCATTGCACTTTGCTCAGGGAATAAGGTAGAACTCCGTCTTTACCAAAAAAAAGAAATGTATGTAAATAATTTAATATTTTATAAATCAAATCACTTCAGTTAAAATACCAAGGAGGGATGTATTATTGACGGATTTTATTATTCTTACTAATATAATTTTGATAAATCATTAGTGTATACATTTATGGGTGCAATGGGATGTCATCTTTTTTATGGCCAAGTAGTGCTCTGCGGTACGCATATTCCACATTTTATTAATCCACTATGAATTGATGGCCCTTGGGTGAATTATGTTGCAACAAACATTCGAGTACAAATGTCTTTTTAATTAAATGACTTTTCCCTTTGGCTAAGTACCTGATAGTGGGATTGCTGAATCATGTGGGAGAACTTGTAGTTCCAGGAGGCATCTCCGCACAGTCCTCCTTAGAGGTCGCACTAGTTTTCAGTCCCACCAACCGTGTGTGAGCAGTGCTTTCTCTGTGCATCCCTGCTAGTATCTTTTGTTTGGGGACTTTTTGGTAACAGCCACTCTCTCTGGAGTTAGGTGATATCTCATTGTGGTTTGGATGTGTATTTCCCTAAGGATTAGTGACATCAAACATTTTCCCATGTTTTTACTGGCCTTTGTCTTCTTTCAGAAAACTTCTGTCCATATCTTTTGCCCATTTTTTGATGGGGTGGTTTGATTTTTTTTCCTTGCTGATTTGGTGAGTTCTTTGAAGATTCTGATGTTAGCCCTTTATTGGGCATGTAGCAGGTGAGTTTTCCTCCCAGGCTGTAGATTGTATTTTGCCCTGTTGATCGTTTCTTTGGTTGTGCTGAAGCATTTTAATTTAATTAGAATTCTAGAAAAGAATGTTTGAAACACTCTTCTGAATATTGGCCTAGGCAGAGAATTTATGAAGAAGGCCCCAATGGCAATCATAGTGACAACATAGCTAAATAAATGGAGCTTGATTGAGTTAAAAAAGCTTCTGTACATCTGGGGAAACAAACAGCAGAGAGAATGAACAGCCTACAGAATGGGAGAAGATATGCACACGCTGTGCGTCTGGTAAAGGGTTATCTACATACAACTCAAGCAAATCAGCAAGGTATCCCTCTGACATACTGAGTTGATTTTTTTTTAATATATACCAAGAAGTGGGATTATTGCATCATATGGTAGCTCTCATTTTAGTTTTTAGTGAGATCCCCAGGCCATTTTCCACAGTGGCTTTGCTAATTTACTTTCCCACCAACCATGTACAAGAGTGCCCTTTTCTCCACACCCTTACTGAGCCTCCTCTCATCTTGTTTATTTTGGTTAGCTTGTGTCGTGACTCATTTATGAGCCAACTGTTGTAGCCGGGGCCTTGCCTGGTCCATGTTTTACCTTTTTGGGAAACAGGACAGACAGATCTATCACCAGAAGAAACAGGGACCAAACAGCAACCAGAGACAGTCTTCTGTTTTGTTTTTTTTTTTTACTCTGAATCATTTATTTCTACTTCTATCTTTGTTATTTCTATCCATCTCTTGTAGATTTGGGGAGGGGTGTTTTCTTTTTAACTTCTTTAGTTGAATTCCGGAATTATAATTGTAGATTCTCACTCTCTCACATGTCCTGCCAACTATATAAAGACTCCCTTTCAAGAACTATTTCTGATTTTTTTAGCATTAATTTTGTTGATTTCTTTGTGGGCTTGATTCCAAAGAATTGTTAAATTTTTAGAAAGTGCATACAGTCTCTTCACACATACTGGCACATTGACGAAAGATTTAATTATGAGGTTGTAGACTTTTCTTTTCAGAACTCCGTAGACTTTCTCCATGGTCCAGGACAATCAAAGACAACCTGATTCTTATGCTTTCTTTGTTTAAGGTCACTTTGTGGAAATGTGTTGAGAGAGGAATTTTTTTTTCTAAAGCCACAGGACACTTAAGTTTTGGACTCATCATTAATCTTGTGCAGAAAAATATTTTAATGGATCAGGTTTAGATCTTTTCCTGCTTAATTTGTTGTATCTGGAGTTGCTGCTTCTGCTCCATTTGTGGTTCCTTTGGTTATTGCTCCCTTCACTCCCCACACCCTTGGCATGACGCCTGTTTCTTATGGGACAACACTCTGATCTTCTTCATAACTCTGTAAAATACCTATAATAGATACGGAGATGTGTGTCTATACACACTTGTATCTTTTCTCTGTCATTTTAGTGTATTTTAAAAAAAATTTTTGTGTGTTTTTAACCTTTTCTGGCCTTCTAGAAAAACTTATGGTCTGTCTGTACCTCTCACTGTGCTGTTTGACCTTTGATGTTTACTTGTTTATAATTCTCAGTTTGGTGTCTGGCACTTTATAAGTGTTCAGTAAATAGCTTTTAAATAAATAAATGTAGGCTAACTATACCTTGAAATAGCCCCATGTCAGTTATCTTCAGATGTGGAACACAGTCTACAATTGGAGCCTGTGTGTACGTGTATGTGTATTTGTGTACGTGTTTGTGTGTACGTGTATGTGTATTTGTGTACGTGTATGTGTATGTGTGTATATGTATGTGTATTTGTGTACGTGTATGTGTGTATGTGTATGTACGTGTACATGTATGTGTGTACGTGTATGTGCATTTGTGTACGTGTGTGTATTTGTGTACGTGTACATGTATGTGTGTATGTGTATGTGTGTACGTGTATGGGTGTACGTGTATGTGTGTATGTGTATGTGTATTTGTGTACGTGTATGTGTGTATGTGTATATGTATACGTGTTTGTGTATTTGTGTACGTGTACGTGTATGTGTATTTGTGTACGTGTATGTGTATGTGTGTACGTGTACATGTAATGTATTTGTGTACGTGTACGTGTATGTGTGTATTTGTGTACGTGTATGTGTGTATGTGTATTTGTGTATGTGTACGTGTATGTGTATTTGTGTACGTGTATGTGTATGTGTGTATGTTTTGCTCTTTTTCTTGGCCTGCTTTCCTTTTGTTCCTTTTCTTTTCAATTGTGCCTGCTCTAGCTTTATAAAGAATTAATTTCAGAAGCAACCTTTCTTGTCCAAGTCTGTGGGGGCATATCTCTCCTTTTCCTATTCTATTAGAAACAAAACAAAACAAAAGAACTTGCTATTTGTTGTTTATTCTGTTTACTCACTCTTGAAAGTGGAAAAGTAAGGCCAGCTGTAACCCTAACACTCTGGGAGGCCGAAGTGTGTGGATTGGCTGAGCTCAGGAGTTTGAGACTAGCCTGAGCAAGAGTGAGACCCTGCCACTACTAAAAATAGAAAAACTAGCAGGGTGTTGTGGTATGTACCTGTAGTTCCAGCTGCTGGAGAGGCTTAGGCAGGAGGATTGTTTGAGCTCAAGAGATTGAGGTTGCTGTGAGCTGTGATGCTGCAGCACTCTATTGTGTTGACAAAGCGAGACTTGGTCTCAAAAAAAAAAAAAAAAGAAAGAAAGTGGAAAAGCACAACAGGACCAGTGTCAGACCATTGACCTTGTGTGCTGCATGGTTCCGCGCTGTCACCATTAATGCTGGGGGCAGGGTGATGGCCGCAGCCTCCAGTTTCCGTGCTTAGGAGCTGGTGACAATCTGTTGGACTAACATGGCATATTCTCCTGTCTCTAGTGCTTGCTTTGCTGAAATATGGTGTTTGTTCTTTAAACTCTGAGATAGACTTTATAGAGAAATAACTACAACCACTTTATCCCCAGAAAGCACTATTTTCAGGACTGTCCTTATCATCATAGTTACTCGGAGTTAAAGAATCAGAATGGACACAGAACTGTGATGAATAGTGTAGAGCCCATAATATGTGGCCTGTCTAATTTCAATACCTGATACTCTGTTTTACTTTAAAAACCTCTTCATTTTACAGACAAGACAATTGGCATCTAGGCAGGAGCGATAATAACTCCTGAATCATGCAGTAGATCAATCTAGAGGGGGTTTGAGTATCTTATGTTTGTATAGCAGATGATTTTGAGCATCAGATGGCTCATTTCTTCATCGGCCAGTAGGGTAAATGATGTGATTGGAGTAGACACCCAGAGAGAGAAGAAGGCAGTCCCAAGATTTCAGGTTATGAGGGAGGTGTTCTGTCTGGGAGTGGAGTGAGGTGGGCCATAATCTGAGGAGAACTAGGGTAAGCAAGGGAGTTCTGTGTTAATTTGCATAGAACTTGGGAGACTTGGGCGCTGGAACTGCTTAATTTGAGAGCATGGGTTTTGATTTCCCTGAAAATAGAGGTCTCAAAATTTAAGAATGCACTAATGACCCTAGGAAACTTTAGAAAATTATTCAACTTACTTTCTATTATACTTATTATAGTAAACTATTTAAAATATGAAATCAATTTTTAATAGGTATTAAGATGCTCTATACTGTGTGTTATTTCTCTGTTTTATAATCCCATTGCCTCCAAAATGTTTGCTTTTTCTGCTTAATAATAAACCCCAAAGGATAAGGATTGTGTTTTTCTTGTCATGGCTCTATCCCTGGTACTTAGCAAGGTGCCTGTGCTTAGTACTTACACACATCATGTATTTCATGAAGAAATGAGCAGGACAACAGGCAGATGAAAGTTAGGAGACAGTGAATTGGGAAGTACTGGGCAGCCACCATCCTGACATTGGAAGGTTTTACCATTAAGAATATTTGTGACTCTGGCTCGGCGTCTGTAGCTCAAGTGGCTAAGGCGCCAGCCACATACACCGGAGCTGTCGGGTTTGAATCCGGGCCTGCCAAATAGCAATGACAACTACAACCAAAAAAATCACTGGGTGTTGTGGTGGGCACCTGTGGTCCAGTTACTTGGGAGGCTGAAGCAAGAGAATCGCTTAAGCCCAGGAATTGGAGGTTGCTGTGAGCTGTGACGCCACGGCACTCTACCCAGGGTGACAGCTTGAGGCTCTGTCTCAAAAAGAAAAAGAATATTTGTGACTCATGGCAGGAGGTCAAACTATCAGCATCAATAGGAGTTTGTAAGAAGTTGATCCATCCAACCTTCATAAATGACTTTGGAGGTTCAGGACTTGAGTGAAGGAAGTAACTATAGATGTGGTGGAAATAGCAAGTGATCTGGAATTAGGAGTGGAGTCTGAAGCTGATGACTGAACTGCTGCGGTCTCGTGGCAAGCCTGAGTGGCTGAGCTGCTGACAGATGTGCACAGACAGGTGCTCTGAGATCGGATCTGCTCCTTGTGAAGACGATATGAAGATTGCTGAAATGATAACAGAAGATTTAGAATACATAAACTTAATAAAGCAGTGACAAGGTTTCTTTAGTTTTGAAAGAAGTCGTACACTTGGTAAAATGCTACCAAACAGCATTGCATGCTACACAGGAGTCTTGTGAAAGGAAGACTGAAATCAATTTGGTAAACTCAATTGTCTTATTTTAAGAAGTTGATGGATGGCACCTGTGACTCAGTGAGTAGGGCACCAGCCCCATAGACCAATAGTGGAGGGTTCGAACATGGATGGCCCCGTCCAAACTGCAGCCAAAAAATAGCCAGGTATTGTGGCGGGTGCCTGTAGTCCCAGCTACTCGGGAGGCTGAGGCAAGAAAATGACCTAAGCCCAAGAGCCAGAGGTTGCTGTGAGCGGTGAGCACTCTACCGAGGGCGACAAAGTAAGATTCTGCACCCACCCTAATCTTTAGCACCTTGAAGCCAGCAGCATCAAGGCAAGATCCTTGACCAGCAAAAAAAGATTATGACCCACTGCAGTCTCAGAAGACCAATAAAGTATTTTTAAATTACGATATATACATTGGGCCTTTTTAGACACAATGATACGGACGGCAGAACAGTGTAAACAGGAACCTCCTCTGTTTGACTTGCTTTACTGCAGCGATCTAGAACTGATTATTCCATATTTCCTAGATACATCATTGCACAAATGCTTTTGGCTTCTTCTTTAAATTCGGTTTTAATGCTAAATATTTGAACATTGAATATTAAAGATTCAGATAGCTATTTATATTTTATAAAATAATGAAAAATATACAATTAACTCTAAGAGTCAGAAACGTTTAGAACATTTAAGATGGAATCTTAACTATTGTGCCTTCCTCCTTAGTTAAATAACTTGACTATGTCAGGGAACTTTTTGTAAAAAAAAAAAAAAAAAAAGGTAAGGTACGAGTAAGAACACCGTGCTTGTACTGAGCCTGTACAGGGTGCTCTGCAGACCTATAGTTTTCTCAACAACTCTAAGAGGGAGATGTGTTCATCCCCATCTACAGATGAGAATGCAGAGTCTTAGGTTACGTAATGTGCCCGGGATCACCAGATCGTAACCAGCAGATCGCTCAATCTGCCCAACTATCTCGTGACTGACTCAGCACCCACCCCAACCCTCACCCTCCGTAAACCTCTGCCTTTAGTTATGTTTACGGCTGCTTACTAGAGAAAAAATTATTTTAAAAAAATACCATAGGGCATCTTTCTAATTTTCTTCTTGAGATTTGTTCTCTTCTTGCATCCTACGCCACCCACTGAGAATCACAGTATGACCATCATGTATCTTACCTTCGAATGCTGTGCCGCCTTTTCAGGGTCACAGGTAGACGCCTGGATGTGCTGCACTGTGTTTTCACTGCACTGAGCGTGAGTAAGTTCCCCTCACACACATCTCCCACACTATCCTTACTGAAAACTGGAAATATTTTCACAATTTCCTATATTATCATCAAAATTCCCACCAGAAGGTTTGGTTTTTGCTTTGTAACACACACACACATACACACATATCCCATTGGAATTTTTGATCACAAACAGTAAATACTGATTTTGTTACGTAGAAGGAATATATTGGGTGGATATAAGGGAGCACACAGAACTCCCTGTGGGGTGGGGTGGGTGCTGAGTCAGTCACAAGATAGTTGGGTATATCTAGCAATCTGTTGGTTACTATCTGGTGATCCTGGGCCCACTAAATCCTGGTAGAAATTCTGAGGTACCAGAGGTGGGAAAATAGACAGGAATCTAGGGAGATGAGGGATTCGGAACCACACCCACAGCTATACCACAGAAATGCTGGTGAGGGCACTGCTCTTAGCTGGTGGATGTCCTTGTGTATAATAATTCTTTTTTGATTGTTTAATTGCATCATTGTTAATAATAAAATGTTAGGAAAAGTGAAAGTAATCCAAATATTCATCAATAGGATGTTGACAAAATAAATTACGATGTATTTGTGGTATACAATATTGTTATAAAATATTACAGATCTGAACATACACTCATGTAGTGATGGTCAGGATATTAAAGGTGGAAGAAAGTTCCAAAACACTATGTTTAGGATTATTCTGTTTTTAAAATATATTTATTTTTATATGTGTAGAAAAAATTCAAAGGGGGAATATATATTACACTGTTAGTAATTGTCATCTCTGGGCAGCTCTTGAGTCTTGGGAACTTTTGATTTATTACATCATATTTCTATGATATTTGAAATATTTTTGTTAATAAATTGTAAAAAAAAATTTTTTTTTTTTTTGAGACAGAGCCTCAAGCTCTCCCCCTGGGTAGAGTGCCATGGCATTACAGCTCACAGCAACCTCCAACTCCTGGGCTCAAGCGAGTCTC
>CAUYTI010018592.1:0-11877 GCA_963575145.1 Galago senegalensis | reverse complement strand
ACCTTAGTACTTGGAGATCCTCCTCTGACAGGAGGATGATGTTGCAATAAGATCTTTGAGCTACCTGGTCACATTCTTTTTTTTTTTTTGAGACAGAGCCTCAAGCTGTCCCCCTGGGTAGAGTGCCGTGGCATCACAGCTCAAGTAACTTCCAACTCCTGGGCTCAGGCGAGACTCCTGCCTCTGCCTGCCAAGTAGCTGAGACCACAGGCGCCTGCCACAATGCCTGGCCATTTTTTGGTTGCAGCCATCATTGTTGTTTGGCGGGCCCAGGCTGGATGCGAACCCATCAGCTCAGGTGTATGTGACTGGCGCCTTAGCCACTTGAGCCATAGGCGCTGAGCCACATTCTTACACTTTAACCCTGCTCCACTATCTGTTTCATCTACATCAAAGTGCTCTTGAGAATTCCAAACTGTACCTCCATCTGAATTGATGTATACCCACTTTTCATCATTGACCAATGTCACAAACTTAGTATTAGAAGGGACACAGGAGGTAATCATCATCAGCATACACTATGGTGCCATCTTCTGCCAGGACCAGGGTAAGTGGCTCAGAGACTTACCAATAGCCAGAATGTCACAGGCCTTGCTCCTCAGATCCTGAAGGAAAGAGGCAGCCATACCATGCTATTTGTGGCTGTGGTTGTGGTACAGCAGACATAGTTTTAGAATTCAAATTTCTTTCAGTTTCAGAGCTGTATGTTCTCAGTCACCTTTATAGGGGATGCCCAAAGTCAGACGACCTCTGAGCAAGATGATCGGCAGCTGAGGGGTGGACCTTGGGGCCATTTGTCCACAGGTGCTCCTTGTGGAAGAAGAGCATGAGCCTTCAGTACATAGTCATTTGTAGTAATTACTACCCTCACCACTGTTGTACTGTCTCAATAAAAGGCTAGTGCGAATGTTGCTCGGGGCTACCCTGCAAAGAAGGGCTACTCTGCCTCCTACAAGCTTGTACTTCTAATCTGTGTCCTGCCTGGTTCCTTCCTGCTGTGATGGAGACCAGGGCCACAGGGGCTTGAGGGGTTGCGACACACCTCTATAGTTCTTAAGGTGGGAACCTGACTAAACAAAATAAAAGTACAAAAGCAGTCATGAATCCACTATAAACGCTGTTGAGTTTTACAAATATCCCATCATATCACTTAATAACAATTTTACCACAATAGGACAAATATCAAACTAATATTTGTATTAGGGGTGTAATCTACACTAGCTCTGGAAAAGACATCCATTGGATTTTCATTTTGTATAATTAGTTGTTATTATAAATACATAATCTAGTGACTATGACCAGTTGGTAAGATAAAGTTTTGGTATATAGCTTAAGATCTCTTAAGGCATCAAAAATTTATTGATCTCTTACTATGCGAGATATATATACTCGAGTATATATATATACTGTGCGAGATAACAGAGATGCCTAATGTAGAAAAATCGGCCTCTGACCTTATTCAAGTATGACTAAAAGTTTCATGGAGAATATATTTTCTATATAGAGTCAAAAACAATCCTTAGGGTTTAGAAATGTAGTGGTTTATATGAAGAAGAATGTCTTATCATATAATTGGCTTTAGATGTACATTCTCATGCTGGAAAGACAATGTAGAAAATTATGAACTTGAATCAGGTAACCATATCTATATTCCCATTTTTCTCATTCATTAATTCAACTATTCATCAGATATTTACTGAGAACCTATATAACAGGAGAAATTGTGTTAGGTAGTGGGGAGCATGGCAGCGAATAGGAGAGACCAGCACCCTGTCTTCTATCTGTGGGAATATGAGCAGTTGGCTTAACTTCTCCATGTCTTTAGCCTTGGTCTTTAGTGTAGACTAGTTGTCTGAGGTTTTTTTTGAAAAGTTTCTTGTTATCTGGCTTCCTAATTGCAATAAGTAAATAGCTTTTTTGATTGTAGCCAAAATGACTTTTTCAAGGGAGAAAAGGGGATTTCTGTGAGAGGAAGAGGGAAGTCTCGAGAGAGAGAGGGAGGAATGAGATTTGAACATATATTGCTTCAAGATTACAGAGAGTTACAATCAGAGGACTCTTTGGAGTAACTTTTGTGAAATGAGCTGCTGAACTCCACCAAAGGGACTGGCGGCTTTAAGCCCCTCCCACAACCCAAGGGTCTGTTATATCTCTGTTCCTTGAGTACCTCTCTCACTGAGACGAACTACAGCAAGCAGAGACTGAAAAAAACCCCAAACAAACCCAAAAAACGAGGAAAAGGGAAGAAAACAAAAGCTGCTACTTATGGAAGATACAAAGGGTAAGACCAAAATTGATTTGATCTGAATCCTTAAGAAAAAAAAGAGGAAAAGCCCAGATCAAAAGCAAGTACTTGAAAGAGCAAGAGGCAAAAAGCCCTGAATGAACTTTCCCACCCTCTTCCTTCTGAGAGGAGGCAGAGAAAGAACTTTGGGAAACTTTATAGGAAGCGGAGCCCAGGGTTGTATGTAGTTCAGGATGGCTCTTTGGTAAGCTGGAACGACTTATAAATATTCATTATTAATTTGATCTGGTTTTTTAGATGCAAATGACTTTTTTCAGTCCCCTTGCAGTTTAAGAGGCAGCTGCCTCATCTACAGTCCGGAGTCATCCAGCCTTGGATGTGTACTTTAGCGTGTTTTGAAGATACTGGGCTCTGTGTATAGATTTGTTTTGTTCTTGAGTTTCCTGCGTGCTTTCCTGTTGTGAAATTAGTAAAGGCTTCTGTGCTGGGAGTTAGACAGAGGAGGTAATGTGGCAAGAGGCTGTTACCACAGACCCTAGAGTGTGTCTTCTAAAAACCTGAAGGTTTCGTAAAATGTGTGTGTGTGTGGGAGCTTGTACGTAAGGGGAGGGGTGTGGGAGAACTGACAGATGGAGAGAGGAAAAGAATAGTTCTGTCTTCAAATGGCAGGTCATGTCTGACTGACTACATTTAGATTTTGTGTAAAACCTACAAGAGCAGCCTAGTTTGCACAGATGGTGTGCAGTCTCTGTCTTTTACCTCTTTTGGGCATTTTCTGCCAGGATGGAGAGCCAGCTGCTTGCCAGCCTGTGGGAGCCAGGAAGAATCTATGTAGCAGTGAGGGAGTATAGAGTTGCAAACCTTCTTCATCATCTCTGACTTCTAATGTATAGAATGGGAAGAACAGGATGAGTAGTCAACAGATTTCTTAAGGATTATAATAAGGATAGCTGTTAATATTAAAGTCTCACTTCTGTCCTGGGAGCTGTACTAAACATATAACATGTGCTATTTATTGTTATTCTTTATTATTTACCTTGTAAGATAAGTACTATGGTTATCACCCTCTTTTCCAGATGACAGATGACATTGTGTTACTGAGAGGGTAGCTCACTTAGGGATTACATAGTTAGTAAGTGGTGAATTTGGATGTGGGCTTTTCCACCCACCCCACCCACCCCCACATTGTCGTTCTGCTTTTTCTGGTGCCCTAACAGATTTCCAGTTTGCAAATCCTTAAAGTGCCTGAGGAAATGAAACTGATGAATCTTCAGTCTGTGTAAGAATTTGTACTTTGCAATCAAGTTCACACACATTTTTCTCATTTGATGCTCATGTCCATTCTCTGTGGTAGAGAGGCAGGTATTGTTATTATGGCTTTTAACAAAAGGGAGAAGTTAAGGCCAAAGTTAGATAACATGAGTCACACAGCTCATTGCTGAAAGTATGGCATAGACTGCAGAGCAAGCCCAGTTATCTCTGAACTTCTGTTCCTACAACTGGCTGGGCATCACTGATGCTTTCAGTTCCCCAAGGGAACTACTCCTTTCCTCCCTCTCAGATGGTTGCAAGACCTATTTGGGCCTTTTTTTCCCCTTTAGTCTGGAGCCAGCTTGCCTGGGGTTGAATTCTATTTCTACCATTTTACTCTATGCCTCAGTTTCCTCATCTGTAAAATGAAGAGTATAATAATAACATCTGTTTCATAGGGATGTTGTAAGAACTGAATGAGGGATTCATGCAAGGTTCTTAAAACAGAGCCTGAGGTATATGCTGAATAAATCACTCTCTGAAGCCTCATCTTGGGTGTTACTTCTCTTTTTAAGCCTTCTATGACCTTTCGAGCCTAGATTAGGCCTCATTTTGGATGTTTCTGTAATACTTCACCATTTAAGCCTAAGGTGGCACTCATCATATTTGTCCACATTCCTGTCTCCTGTACCATCTTCTCCTCTCTCCAATTAAAGTTTATTTAATCACCTTTGGTACTTCAGTGTGTAGTGCAGTTTTTTTCTTCAGTCTCCAAATTCATGGAAACTTTAATGTCAATGTGGGCAGGGTGGTGGGAGAGGGGCCACAGTCCTGACAGAGGAACAGGAGGCAGCTGCAAAGTGGTGCCCATGTAGTAATCTCGGAGGGTCTGGTGCCAGTAAGCCATTCAGGGAATGGACAATACCAAATACTGATTCAGGAGGAGCTATACATTGTTCAGTGGTCAGTGGTCAGGGTGGCATGGTTCCATAAACTTCTTCACAAGGTCAAAAACAAACACTACAGAAGTTGGCCCTGGGTAAAATCATAAAGTACATTAAGTTTTTTTCAAGCACCCTCCCTTTCCTCTTCCTGGAATATCTTCAGACTAATTTGGCAAATATTATTGTGTGTCTATCATTTGTATGTCCCTATGCCAGATGCTTGAGATATAAACTGTTTGCTGATGGTCTAGTTGGAAACACAGACATATTCACGACCTACTCTAATTGAAACCAGACTCTGTGAAGTGCTAATGATAATAGCTAGTGTTGATTATTATGTCAGACACTATAATGTTTGTATGTGTTATTATGTAATCTTCATAAAAACTCCATAGTAGTGGTTTCTGTATCTTATGGCTCTGAAAGAAAACCACTTGCCAAAAGTCATGCAGGTATAATAGGCAGAGGGGGAACTTTGACCCATATAGGTAGGCTGCAAAGCCTGGGATCCTAATGGACAACTTCTGCCTCCCTAAGAGCTGTAATAAAAGTAAAAATAAAAAGTGCCATAATGTTGTGGCACATGCCTGTAGTCCCAGCTACTCAGGAGGCAGGGTCAGCAGGATTGCTAGAACACAGAAGTTCAAGGCTATAGGATGCTATGATCATGCCTTGATTAGCCACTGCACTACAGCCTAGGCTACACAGTGATACCCCTATTTAAAAAAAATAACAATAAAAAGAAAATTCCACTGGAAACAAAATAGGGAGTGATGACTTCTGGAAAACTTGTCAAAATATGGTATACTTCACTTGTATCTAGAGTCTAGTACCTATGACAACAATTCCCTTCCTCCTCCAAGCAATGCTTAAAGGTCTTTTCTCCCTTTCACCAAAACTAGCAGTAAAAAGCTCTTTCTCATTTTCTAAGTTCTGAGTAGGCAATCTACTATTCCTGTCCATCGGGAGATTTGAAGGCAGAAGTCCAGAGTTATCTTTGTAAAGGTGACCAAATAAATCTTTACAAAATATCAGTATATTAAATGATTTCTTTAATCATGATTGTCCTGTGTGATGAAAATGTATACCTGGTAAACAGTTTTTATAAGCGATTGTGATTGGTATGCTTTTACTTGGCCAAACTACATTTTAAGAGTATTTTTTCCCTTTCACTATGTTTTTGGTTGCTTCTCTGCTCTTTATAATCAGTAATTTTGCTCAAGGGTAGTAGCATTTAATCCTACCTCTACTGTCTAGTGGTACTGGGCTCAGCCTGTGCAAAATGATGGTGAGGCCAGGGGTAAAATGCATAGATTCTGTTCCTTGAAGTATGTTGGAGGAAGGCCAAAATCAAGGGCAGTTTCTGCAGTGAAGAATCATCAAATATATATGTATATATATATATATATTATTATTTTTTTTTTTTAAGACAGAGTCTCACTTTGTTGCCTGTAGTAGAGTGCCGTGGCATCATAGTTCACAGCAACCTCTAACTCTTGGGCTCAAGTGATTCTCTTGCCTCAGCCTCCCAAGTAGCTAGGCCTACAGGTCCCTGCCACAATGCCCAGCTATTTTTAGAGATGGGGTCTTGCTCTGGCTCAGGCTGGTCTTGAACCTGTGAGCTCATGCAATCTACCCATCTTGGCCTCCCAGAGTGCTAGGATTACAAGCTTGAGTCACCATGGCCAAGAATCATCAAAGGTCTTGATGGTTTGATGGAACTGTGGAAGAGAAGAGGCACTAGTTTTGTCTCAGTGATGTGTGTGTGTATGTTCTAAGGCAATGCTTCTCAAATTTTAACATGCGTATAAATAGTTGGGGATCTTGTTAAAATGCAGATTGTGATCCAGTAGCTCTAGGGTGGGGCCTGAGATTCTGGATTTCTAATAAATTCCCAGGTGATGATAATGCTAGCCCTCCATTGGCCATACTTGGACTAGAAATCTGAAAGGGTCATTCCATGCTTATTTTCAGGGTTTATTTTTGTACCAACCAACCAACTCCTTCACCCAATCTGCCCCCTCCACCAAGTTACTACTTTGTGTCACTGATCAACTAGCTGTTATTGCAGGATAAAGGGAAGCCTAATTCGTTTATTCATTTAGCAAATACATGATCTAGAACAGGAAACAGGCTCCCAATTTACCAAATCTAGAAACAAATCTGAATCATCAGCACAAACTATTGTTAGGCAAAAAGGCCTTGTGTTGGATTTTCTAAATATTTCCACCTTTTCTCCTTGGCTAAATTGCCCTGAGCTTCCCTTATTCTCTGCCTTCAACTTGAGAGGTACTGGAGCAGAACAGGGAGCTAGGGATGGCAGAGACTCAGGGCTGTGAGATTGGGAGCAGGGAATTATTCCCTTTGTAGAAGAGGTGAGAGTAATCCTAGGAGCAAAGGAAGGAAAGTGGGTGCAGAGAGGACTGATGAAATTTCTTTAGTTCTAAAAATGAGAGCATTTGAGGAGAAAAGAGTTGGGAGTAAAGAAATCTAGGGTAGAAGTTGTCAAACGTGTATACAACTTACAGTTTTTATGCAAGTAAGACTTACAGTTTATCATAGTGACATTAGAGACCCAGGAATAAAGGCAGTACTTGCTCTACACAGAGGTGTTTTCTTTTGATTCACAGAAAGAATGTGAGCAATTCAGGCTTATGCCTGTAATCCTAGCACTCTAGGATGCTGAGGTGGGTGGACTGCTTAAGCTCAAGAGTTCAAGCCCAGCCTGAGCAAAAGTGAGACCCCCCCCCCCCAATCTCTACTAAAATCAGAAAAACTGGTGGCATTTGTGGCTACTCAGAAGGCTGAGGCAAGAGGATCACTTGAGCCCAGGAATTCGAGATTGCTTGAGTTATGAAGCCATGGCACTCTACCAAGGGTGACAAAGTAAGACTCTGCCTCAAAAAGGAAAAATAAAATAAAATAAAATAAATAAAAAATAAAAATGAAATAAAATAAAAATGTGGGTGGTGCTTGTGGCTCAGTGGGTAGGGCACAGGCCCCGTATACCGAGGGTGGCAGGTTCAAACCCAGCTTCAGCCAAACGGCAATAACAAAGATAATAGCTGGGTGTTGTGGCGAGCCTGTAGTCCCATCTACTTGGGAGGGTGAGGCAAGAGAATTGCCTAAGCCCAGGAGTCGGAGGTTGCTGTGAGCTGTGACAACCACAGCTCTCTACCCAGGGTGATAAAGTGAGGCTGTCTCTATGAAAAAAAAATAAAGAATGTGAGCAATTCCTTTGGGTGTATGATGATAGAAGTAATACAACACATCCCCATTAAAGAAACTTTATAATACAGATTAGGGAGGGGAAAAAATAATCACTTTTTGTATTTTGGTGTATTTCCTTGCAGTTTCTTTTTATAATGCCTGGATTGTTTCTCTCATTGACATTTACTTGAGTAGGACCTTGAAAAATTATGAGATGGCACCATGATCATTAGGCTGTATATACAATTTTAAAGGTTGGCATTTACTGTAGCAGTGAAGCACAAGTCTTTTCCATTTTATAGCATAGTCCCTTGTTAGCATAATTTTTATAGTCATGTAGTTTATTTAATGATTCCCCTGTTATTGAACATTGAGGTTGTTTGCATTTCCAATAAATGTCTTTGTGCAGGAAGTTTTTTCCATATGTAGCATTCCATTCTGAGGATAGGATCCGAGAAGTAGAATTACTGGACTAAAACTTGTTAATATGGTTGCAAAGTTGCATTCCTAAAGGGTAGACCTTTCGTGATCCCACAAGCAGTTCCTGTTTGGCTGCATCCCTAACAGCTTTGGTGTTTTTGTTTTGAAATGATCTTGTCCACTTGTTAGACTTTTTTAGTTTGTATTTATTTCTAGTAAATTTGACATTTCTCATATGATGTGCTTCTTCTTTTGTATATTGTTTACATTCTTTGCAAGTTTATAACTTATTTGAATTTTATGTTTTTAATTTAATTTATATGATTGTTTTGTCACATAAGATATTTAAGTTTTTCTGCCATATTTTAATACTTTTTCTGAATCTGCTCTTAATGTTTTCATAAGGCGATTTATAGCTATGAATATAGATTAAACACTTTTTTACATACGATGTTTTCTTAAGTAGTTTGATTTTGCATTTTTGCTGCCTCTTTAATACAAGGTAAAAGTTTTTAAGTTCTTTTTTTTTTTTGAGACAGAACCTCAAGCTATCCCTCTGGGTAAAGTGCTCTGAAATCACAGCTCACAGCAACCTCCAATTCCTGGGCTCAAGTGAGTCTCCTGCCTCAGCCTCCCAAGTAGCTGGGACCACAGGCGCCCACCACAACACCCGGCTATCTTTTGGTTGCAGCCATTATTGTTGTTTTGGCGGGCCGGGGCTGGATTCGAACCCACCACCTTAGGTGTATGTGGCTGTCACCTTAGTCACTTGAGCCACAAGCGCTGAGCCCTAGTTTTTAAGTTCTAAATGATTTTTGGTTTTGTTTAGGTTATTATTTTTTCATTTTATTTCATAACGATTAGAGAATATGACTTTATAATCTTTGAGGTTTTCTTTCTTTTCTTTTTTTTCTTGAGACAGAGTCTCACTATGTCACCCTCGGTAGAGTGTCTTGGTGTCACAGCTCACAGCAACCTCAAACTCTTGGGCTTAAGTGGTTCTCTTGCCTCATTCTCCCAAGTAGGTAGGACTATAGGCACCCACCACAATGCCCAGCTATTTTTTGTTGCATTTGTCATTGCTGTTTAGCTGGCCCAGGCTGAGTTCGAACCCACCAGCCTTGGTGTATGTGGCCAGTGCCCTAACCTCTGAGCTACGGGTACTGAGCCTGAGGTTTTCTTATAACTAAGCATTTATGGATTTGTATAAATACTTGTGAATAAGGTATAGTGTTCTTAAAGTATACAATTGGATATTTATTAGTGAATCCAGTCTTTCCAGTTACATGGTAATCTATCCCCAACTGTAATATTCTTCGATGTAAAATTGTAGTGTATATGCATTTACTTTTGTGTACTTTATTGGTACCCATGAGTTTTCAGTTCCAGAAAAAAATGAGATAAGAGTATTTTTTACAGTGGCTATTTAGAAAAGAGAGATGGAGAGCTGGGAATATAAAAGAAAGACAAAGTAAATGCAGAGGAGTAATTCAATAAAGTCTTCGGACAGATGAAGAAAGATGAGGTAACATTTTCTGATAGTATCTTAGAGAATTGGACCTTGGGTGGCTATGTAATTTTAGGTAGTACTGAATAGACATGGCAAAAATTTCCAAGGCTTCCCTCCCAAATAAGGGCATGCCCAGGAGGCCAGAATCAGAAAGTGGGTTTGGCAGGAGTTAGGAGGTGGGAATCAGAATTTCTTGAGCTATTTAATCAGAATGATATTTCTCAGGCACAGGCACAGGTGCAGAAAGACATTTGAAGAGAGGTGTCATCAGCAAAACGAGTTTTTAGGCATTACACTGAAAAGTCATGGAAGAGAAAGTTTCCAGCGAACAAGGGTGGGTAAATAGAATATGAATAGTTCAGTACTCATTTTATAATTTAAGCTTATAAAATGTTGATACCATCTTTTGCTTAATGTCTTTATTTTGATGTGCTTAAAAATAAACATAAGAGTTTTTTCTAGATTCTTCTTTCTTTTTATTCTTTTTTGGCTAATATATATTAACTGTGGTAGGCTGCAGAGAATTCTAGATCCTAGAAGTTATGAGTTACAAGTGGAAAAGAGTCTTTGCAGATGTGACTAAATTAAGGATTTTGAGAATGGGGATATTATCCTGGATTATCCAGGTGGGCAATCACAAGTGTCTTTGTAAGGGGGAGGAAGAAGGAGACTTTAACATAGAAGAAGGCAGTGTGACCACTGAATCAAGATACCTTCACTGCTTTGAAAGTGAAAGAAACAGCCACAAGGCAAGGAATATAGCTCCATAAACAGAAAAAAGCAAGAAAATGGATCTCCCCTATGGCCTTGGAGGGAGTTTAGTCAGTCCATGAACACCTTGATTTCAGTCCAATGAAACTGATTTCAGGCTTCAAAATTGCAGAACTATAAGAGAATAAATGTGTGTTGTCTTAAGCCACTGAGTTTGTGGTATTATGTTACAGCAGCCATAACAAACTGATACACTAAGTGTTTAATGAATAGAAGTGGTGGTGGCGGCTTTAGTTAATATACAGGTTTATAGTGTGCATTAGAGCTACTAACTCAGTTCTCAAACAGTCCTATTAAGGTTGGTACTATTTACTGTCCACATGAGACACTGAGGAATAAATAGTTAAGGTATTTACTTGACATCTTTCTTGGTAATACTGTTAAAGTTGAGATTCAAATCCATAGTTGTTGATATTATTGTTATTGGGAGTTATATAATTCACATATACAATTCACTCACTTAAAGTCTGCAATTCAGTCATTTTTAGTATGTTCACAGAATTGTGTACCACCAGCACCACAGTCAATTTAAGAACATTTGATTATCCCTAAAAGAAACCCTATACCATGAACGATCACTCCTCATTTCCTCCCTACCTCCTCCCCACCCTTCTTCTGAATCCCAGGTAGGCAAACACCAATCTATTTTCTGTCTCTACAGTTTACCTATTCTGGACATTTATTTCATTTCATTCCATTAAGTGGATATACCACATTTTATTTATTGTTCATAGTTGGTGGATATTTGGGTTGTTTCTACTTTTTGGCATTATGAATGATGCTGCTATGAACTTGCACCTACTTTTTGAGTGGACTTAAGTTTTTATTTCTCTTGTGCATATACATAGGAGTGGAGTTGCTGAGTCATTCATTTGAGGACCATCCAGACTGTTTTCTAAAGTAGCTGTACACCAGCAGTGTATGGTGATTCCAATTTCTCAATATCCTTGGCAACATTTGTTATTATTTATCTTTGATTATAGTCTTCCTAATGAGTAGGCTATTAAGAAGTGGTATCTCGTGGTTTTGAACATCTGTTTATGTGCTTAGTGGGCATTTGTCTATCTTTTTTTGAGAAATATCTATTCAGATCCTTTGCCCATTTTTAATTGTTTTTTTATTATTAAGTTGTAATAATTGTTTATCTTTTTCAGATACATGATTTTCAAAATTTTCTCTCATTCTGTAGGTTGTCTTTTCATTTTATTAATGGTGTTATTTGCAGTACAAAAGTTTCACATTTTGATAATGACCAATCTATCCATATTTTCTTTGGTTGCTTATGTTTTAGTCATCATATCTAAGAAACCATTGTCTAATCCAAAGTCATGAAGATGTATGCCTGCATTTTTTTCAAAGAGTTGTATAGCTCGGCTCGGCGCCTGTAGCTCAACCGGCTAAGGCGCCAGCCACGTACACCTAAGGTGGCGGGTTCGAATCCCCAGCCCGGACCCGCCAAACAACAATGACGGCTGCAACCAAAAAATAGCCCGGCGTTGTGGCGGGCGCCTGTGGTCCCAGCTACT
>CAUYTI010018588.1:0-16697 GCA_963575145.1 Galago senegalensis | reverse complement strand
TGAAGGCTGTGTTGACCAGTTTGATGGAAGTAGTTCAGAATGCATGTGAAAACCCCACACTGTACCCCAGAAGTGCATTAATGTACATAGTTAACATTCAATTAAAAAATAAAAAAAAAATAAAAAAAAATAAAAAAAAATTAAAAAAAAGACTGGCATCTCAAGGCTTGACTCTTAAAAACTCTATCTATAGTCTCTGATTCAACAGATTCATGTCTAACTGGGCCTAGATGGTTAGCAAAGTCTTCCTGTAAGAATATTATTGCAACTGATGTAATGCAATGTAATGTGCAACTGAAGAGCACCATAAAAGGACAGAGACCTGGGATTTCATAGAGCTTACACTATAGGTTCCATATTTGTTTTGTACATTCTTGCTAATACACATATTTATGAGGAATGGAATGAAATCTATAAACTGCTTTCACTACAACCTGTTTTTAGAAATTACCCCTAACCATTGGAGGTTATAAATGTTTACTAAAACAAGAGAACCTAATAGTTACATATAACCCAAATGGTTTAGTTTGGTTTGTAACACAAAATACTCAATATAATTTTCCAACTGCAACCTTTAATACCTAGCATCTATCAGAGTCCCAGGGTTAAACAGGATAGTGAACATGAAGACAAGTAGATCAGAGGGGATTCAATACAGTTAAGAGCAATGTTCAGTTCATACAGAAGGAAAAACAAGAGCAATAATTCACCACATATAAGACATACAGGTCAGAAAAAGGTCATAAAGTCAGAAAAAAGACACTGTGAACACAAGAAATCTAGCTGAAATGGGATGGCTTTGGCATATGCAGAAGAAAGTATGTGTTTAAAGCTAGGGAACAAGTCCTACCAAAACCCAGTGGCCTCGTGGAATGTGAAAACAAATCAGAAGAAAAGCATTACTTCATCTTCACAGCAACCTACTGTATAATAGTAGACATTATCATTTCATTTTATGACACACATGAGGAATAGAAGCTCTTGTGTAGGTAGAGTATTAACAACTGGCCCAAGCTCCAAAAGGCCCCAAGTGGTGAGAGCAGCATCAGACCCCGACTTGCCACTTCCAAGTGTTTTCCTGTCCTGCAGTCTCCCTTGTACTTCATCCTCACCATGAAAAGTGAGTGCCCACACGAAAAACCTGCCATCACTTGCCAATTCACAACTGATTTTAGATAGAAAACTTTTAACAAACTAGTTATAAAAAGATGTCCTCCCAACAGTGTTTTAGAAACTTTTATATGAATATTAACAAATCTCTTTAACCCATTTTAACCCAGCCACTACAAACGGATGTCATAAAGACCTGCCAAAATCGGGAGCTCACACGCAGGGTCCAAGGCGATGCTAAGAGCCCTGCAAACCACAAGAAAACCTTCCTGGAGTGTCCAATTTTACCCTACACTGCAAAACTTAAAACAGCATTCTTTTAATTTTTTTTTTTTTGAGACAGGGTCTCGCTCTTATCATCTAGGCAGAAGTGAGTGGTAGACCATAGCTCACAGTAATCTCAAATTCCTGGGACCAAGTGATCCTCCTGTGTCAGCCTTTATACTACCTAAGACTACAGATGTATAGCACCATGCCCTGATATTTATGAGCTGTGGTCTCTCTATGTTGCCCAGGCTGGCCTCCCCAAATGCTGGAATTACAGGCATGAGCCACCACACCTGTCCTAAAACAATACTTTTATGTTAAAACAAAATATATATTACAAAACAGAATACGACATCTGCAGGAAGTTTTAAAATAATGTATTTCATAGAAACTTCAAGCTTGCAGCAGCACACTTTGAAACATACTTCAAGACCCTGGAGGTTAACAGTCCTCCCCTAGAAACAGTTCTGTGAAAATTTTTAAGATGTGTATTAAGTGATTTTTATGACCTGGTTAAAATTGCTTAAATGATCATGTAAATTAATATTTTTAAAAAGCTCACGGACCTAAAAGACTATCAGGTTTTCATTTTTATTGTTTCCATGTTTTAAATATACACTGATAAGGATTTCTTAAGTTTTTGTTTATAAAGCCAAAAAAAGATTGAATGACTTGCTTTCCTCTCAAAGCTTCATTTTCCTCTTCTAGACAGTGAGTCCCATAGCAATGGCTCATAAGATGACGACAGTGATAGCAATTATAATAGTGGTGGTATCTCCAATGAGTGTTCTTATATATACCGGTAGATTACTCGGGCCATTACTAAATACCCCTCTACAAATATGATCTAGACCTTTAAAGGCATCTCTCTAAATAATTCAGTTACATAAATATGTGATGATGTCTTACCAAGCAATTAACTAAGTTAACATTGGTGCTTACATTAACTGGAAATTAATGGAAAGCAGAGTAAAATGTATTATTTTTAATTACAGAAATTATATTACATCAAAGTCACATTACCACTATCCTGTTCTCCACACAGAAGGTGGAACATCTCTCCCATTTAAAAATGATGTGTTGCCTGAAGCAACCAAACACAGATAAATTTCAAAGTCAGTGCTGCGAGTCAGGGGCAGAAACACGGGGACTAGAACCCTAGTATCCTGGCATTATAATCCCAAGCTCCACCAACCAGAACATGATGCTCCTTTAAAAAGCAAAGCAAAACAAAACAAAACAAAAAAAGAAGGCTTTTCTATTGTGCACATCCAAGGCATTGTCAGCACATCACTGCCTCATTGTTCTGCCCCTTCTTCATAGAGCAGTCACAATTATGTGGTCATGCCTGGTTCTTTTCCTAATTCTAATAAAAGCAAGAGGAGAGCGAATTCAACAACCCTTTAACTTTCATTCTGCAGAACTCCAAAGTCATGATTTAAATGCCTCATTCAAAGGCGTGGGTAAAAATGAATGAGAGCAGTCGAGGATCTGGAAATTCTGTGGCTTTCTCTGATCTGTGAAAGGGCCCTAACATTAGTAAAAAGGCTCCCGAAAACTGTCAAATGAGACTTTGATTATCTGGGCAGGGACTTGTGGTTATCCAGAACATGGAGAATGGTTTGACTAATGAGAGCAATTCTAGTCATGACAGTCTAATCATTTTCTCAGAAACAGAAATTGAGTGAGGTTGAGGATTATAACCACATGTAGAAGCTATTCCTTATGGAATCAATGTTCCTGCAAATAATTAAACTGTAACATTTGAAACAAAAGAATATTCTAGTACTGTCAGAGCAAAACCATCCTACTTAGTCATACACAAAGAAATATTGGCTTTTGTGGATTCCCCCATGTGATGCCAGCAGTGATCAAGAGTGATACTTCAGAAGGGGGACTATGATAATGTCATCCATGTGAAAAAAAATATGTAGTCATCCCCCTGAACACTTCAGTGAGTGATTCAATTTTTGTGATAACAGGAATTCATATAAATTATTATAAATACATTTAGAAGACATTGTATTAAGAGAGTCAAGGTGGATTTTGGTGCTTCTGCCGCTAATTCTCTTTGTGATCTTGGACAAGTCACAACCCATCTCAGACTTATTTCCTTATCTGTCAAATAGGAATAATACCCACCATGCCAGGCTCAAAAGGATATAAGAATTTAAAAAAAAAAGAAAAAGAAATTAACAGGGGAGAATGCTGAGAAAAAAATATGCATAAATATTAATGGTTGTTATGAATATTTGGCCAAAACCTAAGATAAGGAGTATTCTCATCCATACTCTTTCCCGCTATGAGGACTGGAGTCCAGACATGACGATGACCCAACAACACCCATGCAGATGAAAAACACTATACTAGGAGATGACAATTTGGAAAGTATCTCACTGACCATGAAGAGCAGCAATGTCTGGGCCACCTACTCCACTCACACTGAAACTGTCACATAAGAAACCAACATCTCTGTTATGTCAGCCTACTCTAACTAATGCAGTTATTAAGCCTTAAAGCAGAGATCACAGAGGAAACCAGGCAAACCAATCCCACTCACATATCTGTTTTGTTTGGCCTAACAAGGTGGGCCTACATAGTATTGTTTGTATATTTGTTTAATTTTTACTTAGCTACCCATATTTAAAAATCAGAAAATTTGATACAAAAATTCAAGATTCTTCAGGAAAAAACAAGTCAGAAGATCTGGCAACAATGAGTTCTTATTTGCAAATGGCAAAACTTGGCTAAAACTGAATAGACTGTGCCTTTTAGAGGGAGCATGGGCTATCCGGTTGCCCAAAACCTTCCACTCTTACAGCAGGCCTGCTTTATTTATTTACGTACAACCTCCACAATTGACTCCCTCCTTAAATTGACCTAATTTTTCACAGACTGGACAAGCACCATGTCCATATCAGTACAGCAGGCCTAGTTCCTTATGTCAGCCACCTCCGTATGTTGACCAGCATGTTATAGTCCCTTGTGACCAACTTCCACTACTGTAGTTTTCCTGTTCTAAGCAAACCCTAGTAAATAATTGACTTTGCAACTCTCTCAAATAAACTTGTGGACATTTAAAATTCTTGGGACTCATAAAATATTATGGAGTTCAGGCCTGTACAGGAAAAGACTACATTATAGTCATCCTTTGGTATATGCCACCTTGAGTCCAAGACCCCACACCCCCTGGGGTACAAAATCCCCATGTACTCAAGTTCTGCAGAAGCCCTATGGAACCCTCATAAAGGAAAAGTCAGCCCTCCATATAATATTTGAGGTTTCCCATCCCTCAAATATTATATTTTCATCAGCGTTTGGCTGAAAAAACTCTGCATAAGTAATATAGTTCAAACCTATATTGCTCAAAGGTAAATAGTAGTTAATTCTCACAAAACTCCCATCCATGAAGTTCTTTCTGCCTATTATCTATATTATGCCTAACAGATAACCAGCCCTTCAGAGTCCAGACCACTACATCCTTTTCACCTGAATTACAGCAATAGCCTAACTGGCCTCCTAGCCTTCCATCTTGCCCACCTATTAGCTTGGTGGCATTAAAACCACTGAATTAATTTTCACATTTACCTTTGGAAAAATCCTAAACTCCTTGGCATGGTTTGAGGAAGCTTTCTAATAATTCACTTTAAAATGCAGTGAGGCAGGAATATATAGGGATATATCAGTATTTATAAACAAGGGACACTTTAATGGTTCTAGTTTCCTAAGCAGGAATCCACTCCTCTTAGTACTGAAAGACCTATTTAGGTGGCTACCCTATACACATTCCTGTATCAAATCCTGACTCTTCTGTGGGAGGGAAATAAACTTCTAGCTTGTTTGAGTCATTGTCATTTGTGACTACCTTGTTGTAGCATCTTAAATTATGCCCTAACACTACACCCAGTGTTTTTCATGTCCTTAAATACTCGTTGCTCCTTCTTACCATAAGTTCTCTGCACCTGTTCTTCCCTCTGTCTAGAACTCTCCCACCTCCTAAACTTCATCTGGCCAACTCACATGATACTTCACTTCAGTTCTCACTTGCTCTGAGAAATTGTGCCTAATCTTTATGCTGGATTCCATTCCCCTTCATATATATTACAATATGTATGGCTTTCAGCTATCCTGTTATGTACCAGTGGTTTATCAGTTAGAACAAGGGATGCTAGAAATAAATTTCATTAGTGAAATGAGTGCTCAAGCTAAAAAGACCCCAAGTTCCAGAAGGACCTTTAACCACATGCCACGTGTTTACTGCTGTGTTGGCAGCATCTAGCAATGAGCCCTGTTCACAAAGCCATCTAACCTACGGTCACCCAGGGCACAATGACATCTGAAAAGATCTTGTCAACGACCTTGCTATAATCTAGATTTATCTCTATATTTTATTTTAATTATAGTGATAGCAACAAGCAGAAGAAGAACAAAGGAGAGAAAAGGAGGAACAAATTAATTTGGCATAATTTGCCATGGCTTGGCTTATCGAACCCTCCTGCCTAGTTTGTTCCCCAAAATACATGCTGGGGTGGTGCCTGTGGCTCAAAGGAGTAGGACGCTGGCCCCATATGACAGAGGTGACAGGTTCAGCCCAGCTCCAGCCAAAAACTGAAAAAAAAATAAAAAGAAAATACATGCCAAAAATTGGGAGGAGGAAGTTGAGGAAAGTTAGATACAGCTTCTTTATCTAACAATTTGCAAGTTCATAGTGTGGATTTTTCCAGGACTTCAACTACCTCTTATCCATGTTTGTTTTCAAACCGAGACAGATACTTACCTACTATGTTTTAATTCTTCCAGGCAGCCAGGAATTGGCCAGCTAATCTTTTGGTGAACTTAGAAATTGCAATGCCATGAAAATGTTCAAACTAAGGTAACTTTAACCCTCATAAAGAAACTGTTGGAAGGATCCTTACATTGGTAGAGAAGTAACGACCAAAGACCTCTGTCTACTTCCAACATGAAGTTTCTAGCATATTAGTGTCTATTATCAGTGCAGGCCATTCTAGAGCCCCTTCCATAACAGGAAGTACTTCAACCACAGCAGATGAACCTTGAGCCTCAAATTCTTGGAATCACAGCAGCCAAGAGACTACTCATGTTTTTTCTTTTTCTTAACCCTAAATCTCTCACTCCCCCCCCCCATTCTCCTTTACCCTTCAATTTGCAGGCTGCAGGATAGAAGAGTTTCTATTCCTTAATCTCAGCAAAATCATGTCTCTTCTCCATGACACCAGAAAAGGAACATATAGGTGTAATTTCATTCTTGATTTTCCATTAGCAATGTGTTTAGTTAGGCAAGAAGCTGTGTTACTGTTACCTCAAACTAGGCTGACTTTTTTTTTTTTTTGGCTCAACTTATCTCACTATAAAAGTTATAAGGTTAATGACAGATTTGTGAATTGAATTCACTGCATAAAATGAAATCTTTATAATTGCTTTCATTTTGCATTGCCTCAAGAACAAGGAACCAATTTTTGCTTGGGACTAAAATAGTATCCTTGTGAAGAATAAGGATTGTACATCATGTATATCTTCATTGCCACAAACTGTCTGACCAGTGCATCTGCTACACTGATGCTGTGTTCACAGGATAATCAGCTGGGCTGGGGTTGGATTTGTTTTTCTATTACTGCTCCCTGATTGACTGTTGCACACTATTCCCAGAATCCTGATTTCAAGATTTCTGATACTTTTCCTGATAATATGTGTCTGAGAAGAAGTCCCAACTTTGTGCCCTAAATTAAATGAGATCACACAATTTCAAAGTAGTACGAGGTCAGACAATTAAATTCGCGAACTCATCTTAGAAAAAGTGCTACATACCTCACTGCTGAGTCTTACTACAGTCACCTTCAAGGTGATCTCCTTAGGAAGCTATGGACCTATGCTAGGGCCTAGTCCACCCTTCAGTGAAATTTTGGAACTCTTTTTCTGGAGTGGCCATCAGAGCTGTAGTTGTAGAAAGTCTGACAATTAAGTTCATGGATGCATCCTAGAAAAAGTACTAATAACTCATTGCTAAATATCACTAAGTCACTACATGGCCAAGAGGAGTACTTCAAAGGTGACTATACTGATATTCAGCAATGGGGTATGTGGCCCTTTTTCTAAGACAAGTTCACAAACTTAATTGTCTAACCCCATATATATAAATTTTACCATCTTTTACAGTCAGCTATTTGTAGTCCTATTTGGCAGATGTGTTTCCTGACCATAAGAAGGCTCTGGTCTGATTGCAAATGAGTCTTTTGTGTATGTGTCAGGACCTCCTGTCCTTGTGCAATAAAAACATCTTTACTCAGCTTTGTTTTTAAATTATACGGCTGTTCCCTGCCACATGCACTAAACTGCTCATATGTCAGCATTAATAAATAGGTATAAATTATTGGTACCATCATACTCTGAGATCTCAATTCAGTGAGTGTGAAACTCTAAAATTTGTTACTTTTATTCTTTTTAAATAATAGATAACTAAGGACCATGGAAGAGTCTTTTCTGCCTTAAAAAAACAAGAACAGGACTTGAAATGATAGCTAAATCTTCTATTCTCTCATGCCTCACTCCGTTACCCATAAATATCAGAAAAGAGTCGGCATATTCTGGTGAATGTAGGCCAGCTGCTGTGACGCAGGAGGGAGATTTGGGACTTTGAGATATAAATTTTTCAAAGAGCTAAAAGTAGCTCCCAAGAACCTGCTTAACACAACCGCCTGCCACAGCCTCGGATAGCATTTCCATTGTCAAACTCTACTGTGAAACAAGATGGTGCTCATTTTGCCCACTCCAAGCAGCAAAGCAGGGTTGGCTACAATGAGCAGGGCAGGGTAAACCATCTCGCCACATGTCTGAGATACCAAAATCAAGTCCTATTGCAAATGCTACATCATTCCCCACATCTAAAAGGAGAAATTTTTGACACAGCAAATACTAAATTAACAAAGTGGCTAACCCCCCAACTAAGGTATTTTCCCTTCAATCTATACCAATTTGCATGACAGAATGACTAAAAAGAAAACAAATTGTCAATATAACATAACAAAAACACTCTCCAACTGCTAAAAAAAGCTAGTCCTTAAAAAGTCACATTTAAAGCTTCATCAGTTTCTTTTCTCACAACATTGCCATGAGAGAGAAAATAGATTTGCCAGTTCGTGAAAATCAGTGCTGCTTTCAGAATGTTGGCAAAGACCCCAACTGAAGAAACACAAAATTGGGATCAGTGCTCATCTAGATGAGGGTTGGTCCTTGCCACCATGGTGAAACATATAGACTGTTTACCACGCTAGTTTTGTTATTTCTTAAATGCTGATTACAACAGAATCCATAAGAAAGGACAAAACTCTAAATGCATCATTTAGAAATGTAATACTGTACAAAATGTAATACATTCAAAATCTTCATGTCACAGTTAAGAGTGGCGAGTTTAGGGTAGTGCCCTGAAAGATAAAAGAGAGTTGCTAAAGGCGAATAATTAAGGCAATTTAATTCTAAGCCTCAAACACGCTGCACTTGGAGCCTCTAGGTGAGAATGCTGCCTCTAAACTCCGTATCCCCTAATCACACGCAGAGTCAGTCCTAAATATAGACATAATTGTCTGGCTATTCTTTCCCCTCCCCTCTCTCATCTATCACTATAACCACTTTGGAAATGCAGAGATGCTATGAGCTCAAAAGTAGCAGAAATAAAGTTAGAGAAAGGAGAACAGTTTAGAAGGGTAAGCCCTAAGCACAAACTGTCATAGATTCTTTTATGCTGTCCCTTCACTGTTACACAGAATGTTTGAAATTGCCTCAGATGTCCTCAATTAGATTTATGTTAACAAGTATTACTTGTTAAAAAGTCTAATTATCTCTCCAGGGGAATCACAGACCAATGGTTTTCAACCTTTTTTTTAATCTCATGGAACACTTGAACCTACAGTTACGTGCCCACAGCACACTCAAATTATGTTATTAAAAAAAAAAAGAGAGGGAGAGAGTAAGAAGAAGAATATGCTTACTGTGCTTTAAACTTCTTTTGAAAATAGTTTAATTAATGATCTTTAAAAATTTTCAAGGCACACCTAAGATCCTCTTGGGGCACACCAGTTGAAAATCATTCTATTATACTATGAAGAATACAACCAGATTGCTCCCTACTCTAATGCCTATCAAACAACTACAGGGAGAGAAAGATGGTTTAATTGCGGAGCACTTTAGGACAATCTGGAAAGGTAATGTGGACCCTTAAGACCCTTTCTGAAGGTTTTGGACAATAAATAACCATTTTTCTAAAGATGAAGGAGACACTGAAGAAGTCATTGATTAATAAATCTCCAGGACCAGTAACCTGATCAGAGAACAGTCTGATAAAATGCATGGGGCCTTCTAGCTTTGTCCAGTTGAGTTTATTCATTTTCTTGGCACATCTAAGTACACGGTTGGCCACTCTGACCTGTGACAGCTACGACAGCATTCTGCATAAAGGGCTACTGTGGGGACCTCAGGACCACATGAGAGAACTGAACCAGAAGGGTTAGAAACGTCTGTGGGCATTTGCATTCCAGAGGGTATGTGTGAACCCACAACTCTTAAAAGCTGGCATGCTCAGCCTCACAAAATCTCTACAGCCTATGGATCTCTGCCCTCATCAACTTCTAAAATTCTTATATCGATAAGCAGTAAGAGGAGCAATGAATGAAAAAAAAACTTTTTTCTTAATAACCAGTAGAGTCTGACATTTATTCCTAGACCGACCCCCTCCCCCAATTTACCTCCAGCTTAAAGGAAAAAAAGAGATTTATATATCTCAAAAGTTACATGGTACATGATCCGTAGGAGGCACAGGGTCAGTTAACCCCATCATTACTCTGCCAAATAGCTGCTCTGCTACAGGAATAAACTAAACATCAGCCCCTCACCACTGCAATTCATCTGATCTCTGATGGCTGCCTCAGTGCTGGTGTTGAGTGGGAGATAGCAGATACAGCCACCAAACAAGTCCAGCATTTCCCAAAGTTACTAGGGATGCTTACCACCCACATCTCATAGCATGGTTACCTAACTCAAATACAGAGGCCAGGAAAGGGAGAGTTTGTAAAAGCAAAAGAGAGGGGAAAAACTATTCCCTTCCTCTTCAAATTTGCCTGAAGTCATTCCCATGCTCAGAAAAAGGAAGAAAACTATTATTATTATTTCACCCTCCATATTGCAGGCTGCCTGCTCTTCAGAAAAAAAACAATTCAGTTCCATATGAAATGAATCAGCTTTGGCGGAAGAACCTGGACATCTAACCATTAAAATACAGTTTCCAGGAAAATGTGCTCCTAGACATAAATAAAAATCTGATGAAGCAATATTGGGAAAATGTTTGGAATCTGAGACTGTGCTGCATATGTATAGGGACAGGGTGGGAGGTGGGAAAGACAGAAGGCTCTGGATGGAAGGCAATAGATCCAAGAGGAATTGAAACCTCCCCTCTAGAGACCAGCTAGCTAGATTCAAAAGGTTTGTGATTCAATTCGAAGGATCAGGAGGTGGCAGAGCCCTTGGCCTGCCAAGCAGACCAGACAGGGCACAGATGATAGGAATTATGAAAAGCCTTCTCAGAAAATCAGGGACAACACAAACTGGGGCAGAGAAGAGGCCAGGCTGAAGTGTTGCTGAACAGTGCTCAGTAGAAAGACTAAGGGGTCTAACAGACACAATTAAGAATTTCAACTGTTTCTCTATTTTATAGAGGTCATTCCCCTATAACCTCCTCACCCTCTCCACAAAGCAATTTAGCCTGTGTGTTTCCCAACATTTTGTGATAAAGACAAACAGGGAAGGTGATAAAGGAGACAGTGCTTTTCAAATTTTAAAGTACCTGTGAACACTTAGAAGCTTGTTTAAAATTAAGAACCTCAGGCCCTGCCCCAAGAGATTCTGATATAGGCAGTTCTCACCCCGGCAGTTCTGGACCACATGTTGGCAAACACTGATTGACTGGGCTAGTAAAAAGGGTACTGGACTAGCTAGGACAACTGTCCCAGATTCATTCCAGTGGCATGAAAGGTACCCATGCATTCAGCAATCCTCGGAGAAGTTTCAGCAAAGGAATTCCTCAGAAATGTCCCGCATTAATTAACTTAGAGGAGATTTATGTTGCTAACGTGGATTCATCTTGCATCAGGTCAGCCACCTTGGAGTTTGGTTAGTCACATATCAAACATTACTCCTCTGTTCCCACCCTTGAATATTTAAGAAAATGACATATTTTGTTGAAAACTTTCCATCTTTAAAACTACAGTGGTCTCATGAGCCAACATGTTCTGAGATTTTTTGGTTTTGCTCATGCAAGTTTTTCTCCTAGGTACCTTCATTTTCATATGCAGGACAGCTCTGGTGGAGAGAGAGAAAAGTCTTATGTCAGATTGCTTCACGTGAGTCTTTAGGTACTTTTTCTAATAAAGAAATCCAATTGGAAGGCATGGAGAAAGCACAGTGGGTTCTGCAAGAAGCACCCACAAGGATCGCAAATAAGATGATGCAAACTCAGTAACAAGACCTCAGGACATAAGAAAAGATTGGTGAGAACCGAATGGACTCTTCCTTTTCAGACTGCCACTCATCTCCACTGGAACAACTTGGTTTCCTGGTTCAAGCATGTTTAGAAAACCCTTTATTTTTATCACCTTCAAAGAGTTTCAGCTCCAAGGAAACTGGGGCAGTGGTACATTGATTTGGTGTAGCAGGGATGGCTAGCTCCCAGGTGAGTGCTAAGCTTTTATTTCTGGTAAGTTTAGGTGAGCAGCCTGCAAGCTGCTTGTTGTCTCTCTCATCACCAGAGCCATCCTTCATTATACTGCATTTTTAAAGTATACGTAAATGTGCATATAAGTCATATACTCGATATAAGATGCCCGACAGAAATGTAAACTACTATTACTGGCATGCAGATTCAGAAGAAATTACAGAACTTTAACTTTAATGTTCCTTCTCAGTATCTAATCAGCCTCTGCATGCCACCTTTCTTATTTTAAGGCACAGGTTCAAGAACTTTTCTTCACAAAGACAGGTAAATTGCTGATAAAATATCTCCTTAGAGCACCTTCTCAAGGCATGCTATTCATCTCCCCGGTGCCCCACATTCCAGGCCTTGGCTATCAAACGTGATACAAAGATGAAGGAGGCGAAGTGACCACCTCAAGCAGCAATGACAGCAGGCACTGTAGAAACCACAGCCAGAATTAAGAAGAGTGACCAGGTATTCTCCAGGAGAACTGGCACAGCTGCATTCAGAAAGAGCAGAAGTGCGGCCATGCTCCTCACCTAACTCGGAGGAGCAATGAAGGATGGCACTCCTCTAGCTGGCCTCCTGCCCTGAGCCTCGCAGGTCTCCAAAAGGCCACGGTGAAACATTTACCATCTGGGGCAGGCCAGAGTGCTTGGTAAGGTCCCATTTGTCCTTGAGCTAAGGAATATTAAGTCTTTCACTGTGAAAGGGCAAAGAAGGAGAGCGACAGGCTGGGCCTGAAGAGCCATCCCGCCTCCTGTCACAGTGTGTGTGACAACCCCGTCTGCTCTGCCCCCTCTGCCTAATGGGCCCCAGAAACTCTCAGCCCACTCTTGAAAAATTACCTCACAATTCCACAGGTACCATTTCCGAGAAATGAATCTCATCCAAAGTCATATTTGCCCAACATGATCCAGGAATAGAAAAAATAATAGCGCTACTTCTCAAATAGCAAATCAGGTAAAAGGTCTGTAGAGAGTATTTATATTAAACACAACCTGGCCACATGACAGGTCTGCTCCATCATTGCAATTCACACCTTCCTGTCACCATGCCTTTTTAAAAACTGTGATACCATACACGCAATGTGGTAATCTGTGCAAGAATATGAAATAAATAACAGGGGAAATAGTAAGGGAAAGGGGACCCCACAGGGTCACACACCTCATACCTTCCTTGGCCCAAGTTCAGACCTTGCATCTCAGCCAGGGAGGCTTTGGAACTTGATCAGCTGCCATATTCAGAATAGATCCCTCTCTCGTGGGCAAACTCACTGCAGGGTAACTCATAAGATCTGCATGTATGGGTGGGTGTGTGGATGTGTACACACACACACGAAATGTCAATACATTAATTTACAGGAAATACTCTGCTTCCTGGAAGCACAACACACAGAAATCAAATAATAGTCCAAACTGCAGAGGAAACCTACAATTTTTACTTCTAGGAGCAACCACTCCTCTCCCTTTAGGAGAACTTAAGTTTATACAGCTAGGTGAGCACATAGCCCAGGCACCGGGCAGTTCCAGAGCTGAAACTCCCCCAGTAGTGCTTGAGATTGCTAACCTGTAAGGATGTAAGCCGGGACACACAGACAGCCACCTCAAGGAGGCAGCATTGCCTGGAAATGAAGCCCAACACGTGAGGAGAATGAATGGATCAAGAGACATTGCCTGAAAACACCACTTAGTCAAGCCACGCCTTGAGTCCGAAATACCTCCCAGAACTTCTCATTCTTGACAGGCAATAAATGCCTCTTTTTTACTTCGAGGTAGTATTCCACCTTTTGCAAACAAAAAGAAGTCCTGATTAATAAATGAGAGTTTTGATAGGGAAAATGGAACTGGACTAAGGAGAGTTTATAATATGACTTGAATATTTAATCAGCACCAGTTTAAAGTAGCTTAATGCATCTATATTTCTATCAGGGCGGGCCAGGGCTCATTCTCAGGCATCCCTGGCTGGTTTGACATCTGACCAACCCCACTTGTCATTGACACACTCTCTCTTAAGCTAGGCGCATACATTCAATCAGTTCTGGCAGGTCTGTAGTCACTCTGTCTCTGCTCCATTACACAGTGACTTTAAAATGTACTCTCTAAGGGCAATCAGGTTTCCCCTGTTCCCAAGTTCCTAAAGGGATGTGTCACTGGATCCCAAGTACTGAGAGTAATCAAAAACCACTTAATTGACTATTAAATTCTATGGTGCCCAAGAGAACTCATAAATCCTCCAAATTAAATGCAATGAATTTCTTCTAGTGAAATCCAGCATCAAAAAATCATTTACAGTAGCAAAATGCATACTCAATAGTTTCCAAGTATCAGGATGTATCACTGATGATATTTTCAATTAAGGGGAACAGAAAGTTCTTATACTTTGATTAAGGTGGGTTCTTTAGGCCCACATAATTTCAAGTACAAATAATTGTTTATGCTCACTGCTATAAAAAATTCAAGGGACAAGACAAAACTGCACCTTTGCAAGTTTAGCTCCTGTTACAACTACTTCTTATACATATAAAGGCTTCTTCCTTTTAGGCACAAATCCTGTCTGTTGTGGGGAGTCTTTGAGGGCCTCCCCTCAGCACCGTTTCCCAGATCTTTTTGTCCTAATTAACCCAGGGGAGAGAAAGAAGCAAACAGTTGTTTTCTCCTCAAGCTGTTTGTCATCATTTGTTTACGTGTCTCCCCCTGCTAGACTGAGCTCTTTGGATGACTTATGACTAGTCTAGCACAGTGTCTGGCAGACGGTCTATAAACAATAGTTGAGTAGACTTAATTAACTCTACTTGTCAGAATTTTACCAGAATACATGGTTTGTGGCCTTGATGTTACCGTTTGTCTACTAGAAGAGGAGTCTTAGAGATTTGGTGTCTGTTCCCTTCAAGAACAAACCATTTCTTGCGCACAAATGTTCAACCTTTGTGAAACGTATCCAGCAACCCTAGCTACAACTATCTCAATCAGGGACTGGTGCATTACTGAATAGTGTCAGTGCTAGACTGGACGTGAGAAAGACCACTGGCTTTCCAGGTAGACAGGCAGGAGAGCTCAACCCCAGGAACAATAAAGTGCACTGAATAGTGATCAAGCAACTCAACAAGAACCTTTTCAACGTATTTGAACACAATTTATACAAAGAGAGCTGTCATATAGTAGAAGGGTAGGGAAAAAGATAAAGTAAAAATTGAAACCCTAACACAGGAGAAGCCAAGGATAAGCAAAAGTTATGAGGGCACAAGGGAGAAGGAAGTATATAAGACTGCAGAGAAAGTGAGCAGAAGGAAAAGACATAGCAAAAAGCTGAGCTAAGTGTCGGGAAAGTACTACAGCTACTCTTATATGGTCTGAAATTTCCTTTACAACACAATATATAGAGTCGATTAATCAAAAGCCCACACGAAGAGTGGGCCATCTTTATCTCTAATAAAGTCCTAAGGTTATCAGTTATCAAAATAGATAATTGGCTCTTATTCCTGAAATTTAAGATGTTCGGGACTTGTGAATTGGCCAGAAATACTGCAGAGGCAGCCCACCATTCTCTGAAGGGGTATAACCTAGCATGCTCAAAGGGCTGGACTCAGGAGTACCTCATGCCAGATTTTGTACTCAGACACAATTTATTTGGAAGATTCTGGTTGTCCAATGTCCAGTATAAGTTTAACTATGTCCTGCCTACAATACTGTAATAGTTGCCACAAGTGAATCTCATAACCAATGCAAGGAATGACTAAAAAGGCAGAGACACATACTATCAAACTTACAAAACAAGTTGTTGGTGTAGTTTGTTCTCTTACAAATAAACTTTTGCTTTCATGTCTGGGGATAGGTCACCAGCAGGAGACCTAGAGTCTACACTGACCTCTAACTACTGGGATATATTAGTCGGGGCTATAGACTCGGTGCCACTACACAGAAACCAAAAAGTAAAGTAGCTTAAACAAGAGCATTTTTATGTTTTGCATCCAGAAGTAAGCAATCCAGGAAGGAAGGGCTTCCACTCCTATTTCTAGATAGCTCTTTCTTTCTTTCTTTTTTTTTTTTTTTTTTTTTTTTTGAGCCTCAAGCTATCCCCCTGGGTAGAGTGCCCTGGCATCACAACTCACAGCAACCTCCAACTCCTGGGCTCAAGCAAGTCTCCTGCCTCAGCCTCCCAAGTAGCTGGGACCACAGGTGCCCGCCACAACGCCTAGCTATTTTTTGGTTGCAGCTGTCATTGTTGTTTTGGCTGGCCCGGGCTGGATTTGAACCCACCACCTTAGGTGTATGTGGCAGGCGCCTTAGCCACTTGAGCCACAGGCACCGAGCCTAGATAGCTGTTTCAAGACTGACCATCTCCCAGTCAGCAGGAAGAAGGAAAGAGAAATGGCTGAATTTTCCCCATTGGCTAGATTTGATCATATGATCATGTCCAGTTTCAAGGGCAGCAAGGAAACCCATCTCTATGCCAGCAACTTAGGGGGCAATTGAGTGGAATTATACAGTAATAAATCTTCTGGGGTCTTCTTTCCTGACCAGTTCTCATCACCTGAGGGAACACAAGTTTAGTCTGTTCTTCA
>CAUYTI010018582.1:0-10693 GCA_963575145.1 Galago senegalensis | reverse complement strand
AGTAGCTGGGACCACAGGCGCCCGCCACAACGCCCGGCTATTTTTTGGTTGCAGCCGTCATTGTTGTTTGGCGGGTCCAGGCTGGGGATTCGAACCCGCCACCTTAGGTGTACATGGCTGGCGCCTTAGCCGGTTGAGCTACAGGCGCCGAGCCGACTGAGTTTTTATATTTTGTGGTTTGCTGTCTTTTTGTATCATTGTGGTGAAGCTCTGGAGAGAGAGAGAGATAATAGTTTTTTTTTTTTGTTGTTTGTTTTTTTGAGACAGTCTCAAGCTTTCCCCTGGGGTAGAGTGCGGTGGCATCACAGTTCACAGTAACCTCAAACTCTTGGGTTTAAGTGATTCACTTGCTTCCCAAGTAGCTGCTGGGACTATAGGAGCCAGCCACAACACTGTTATTTTTGTTGTTGTTGCAGTTGTCATTGTTGTTTTAGCTCATCCAGTCTGGGTTTGAACCCACCAGCCTTGGTGTATGTGTCTGGCTCCCTACCCCCTGAGCTCCGGGTGCCACTGATAGATAAATTTTTTGTTTTGTTTTGTTTGGGGGGAGCAAGTTCTCTCTTTGTCATCTGAGCTAGATTACAGTGTATAGCTCATTGCAGCCTTGAACTCGTGATCTCCATCTGCCTCAGCCTCCCAGGTAGTTGGGACTGTAGGCACATGCCGCTGCACTAGGCTATTTTTCTATATTTTGTAGAGATGGGGTTTTGTTCTTGCTCAGGATGTGAATATCTATCTGTGTGTGTGTGTGTGTATATATATATATATATATATATCTGTGTGTGTGTGTATATATGTGTGTATATATATATATATATATATTTTTTTTTTTATTTTGAGACGAGTCTCACTTTCTTGCCCTCAGCAGAGTGCCGTTGCAGCATCAAGTGTGACGCAACCGCCAGCTCTTGGGCCTAGGTGATTCTCTTGCCTCAGCCTCCTGAGCAGCTGGAACCATAGGTGCCCAGCACAGTGCCCAGCTATTTTTTTGCTGTGGTTTGGCCAGGGCCGTGTTTGAACCTGCCACCCTCAGTATATAGGGCTGGTACCCTACTCACTGAGGCCACAGGCACCGCCCTGGATCTATATTTTTTAATAAAATTAGTCCATTGGGTAACTACTTCAGACCTAATAGGAATTTGGAATTTTTAAGTCGTTACTTTTTTTTTGTCCACTGATTAGAAGTTTACTTATTTACTCGTGTTATGGAGAAAAATTATTATTATTATTTTTTTCAGAGACAGAGTCTTATTGTTGACCTTGGTAGAATGCTGTAGTGTCACAGCTCACAGTAACCTCCAGCTCTTAGACTTAGGCAATTCTCTTGCCTCAGCCTCGTGAGTAGCTGGGAGTACAGATGCCTGCCACAAAGCCTGGCTATTTTTTTTGTTGCATTTGGCTGGGGCCAGGTTTGAACCTGTCACCCTCCATGTATGGGGCCAACACCGTACTCACTGAGCCACAGGCGCCGCCCTGGAGAAAAATTATTTTGATTATTTTACAGCTGTGGAGGCAAAAAAAAATTATTGATTAATCTTAACATTTTTGCGGAAATGTTCAGTGTACTATTTATCTTGAAAAATCTTTTTTCTGTGTACTTTCAAAATTTTCTGATTCTTTTCTCATACTACCCCTTGACTTTTAAAACTTCTAAAAAAAGCTTCTCTTTTTTTTAAAATTTGAAATCTGCAGAAAATAAAGGGAAGAGTAGAATATTTCTTCTATCCAGAATATTGCTTTTTAAATATTTTTTATTTTGGTACAATTTAAAATTTATAAAAAATTTCAAGAACAGTACAAAAAATTCTCTAATATCTTCCACTTAGATTCCTCAAATGTTAACATGTTACCAGCTTGCTTTATTCCCCTCTCCTCTTTCTCTCCAATTTTTTTTTTTTTTGAGACAGAGCCTCACACTATGGCCCTGGGTAGAGTGCTCTGGCATCACAGCTCACAGCAACCTCCAACTCCTGGGCTCAAGTGATTCTCCTGCCTCTGCTTCCCAAGTAGTTGGGACTACAGGCACCCTCACAATGCCCAGCTATTTTTTGGTTGTAGCTGTCATTGTTGTTTGCTGGGCCCAGGCTGGATTTGAATCCACAGCTCAGGGTAAGTGGCTGGCGCTTTAGCCGCTTGAGCCACAGGTGCCGAGCCTCTCTCCAATTTTCTTCTGAACTGTTTTGCTAGAAAATTGCAGACATGAGGACCCATAACCCATACTTAAGTGTGTTACCTTATAACTAGCTCATCTAATATTTAAGGACTGTACAATGATTCAAATCGGGAAGTTAACATTGATATAATGTTATCTAATCTTCAGGCCTTAATTAGATTTTGTCAGTTATTTTCAATTGGTATCACTTGTTAGAAGTTTATTTTTTCTTAAAAAAAAAAAAGAAAAAAAGTTTATTTTTTCTTAAAACCCAGTTCCTGCAGGATGATAATTAACTTTTTTTTTTAGAGACTGAGTCTCACTTTGTCACCCTCAGTAGAGTGCTATGGCGTTGCAACTCAAAGCAACCTCCAGCTCTTGGGCTTAGGCTATTCTCTTTCCTCAGCCTCCTGAGTAGCTGGGACTACAGGCGCCTGCCACAACGCCCAGTTATTTTTTTTGTTGCAGTTTGACTGGGGCTGGGTTTGAACTCACCACCCTTGGTATATGGGGCCAGCACCCCACTCACTGAGCCACAGGCACCACCCAATAATTAATTTTTTAAAAAGCAGCTTTATGAAAATGTGATTGACATAAAATTTGCTTGTTATAAATGTACAGAGTTGTGTGTACCCATTACCCCAAAAGGATCCCTCCTGCCTGTTTTTTTTTTTAATTATTTTTTATTAAATCATAACTTTGTACATTGATGCATTTATGGGATTTAGGGTTCTGCTTTGATATACAATGTTAAATGTTTACATTGAACTAAGTAACACATCCATCACAATTATACTCATTTCTTAATAGTTTTGAAATGTACTATTGCATCATGCACATTAGTGAGGTCCCCCCAAATGCCCTCCCTCTTCCCATATCCCCCATCCCCTCCCCTCCCTTTCCTCTTCCCTTCTACTTTTCCTCCTGCCTGTTTGCAAGTCACTCTCAGTTCCATGGCAGTCCAGGCAACCACTAATTTTTCTTTGTAGATAGTGTTTCTTAATTGCTGTAAAATGGTAAAATAACTAAGTGGAAATCTCTCAGAAAAAGATCAGCTCCCTTTTTGGAGATTCAAAAACATTTGAACATTTTTGTGCTTCTGAAAAGTTTTAAATTAAGCATTTCCCATTCTTTGGTCTGGAACAATTGTTTCTAGGAATAATTCTGCAGACTTGGATTCTGCAGATCTGGGTCATAGATGATTATTGAATGATTGATTGAATGAGTTGTATGTGTTTGCTAAGGGGAGTCTGTGGGTTCGTTCTTACCAGAAATTTTGCTGACTATATTCTTATTCAACAATGTATTGGTGGAGAGCTATTCTAAAAATCTAGTCTGGGTGAAATACTTTCTTCTACTGAATAAGTCTTAAATAGAGAAATGCTTAAAATTGGTATTTTGTTATACCTATGGTATTCTCAGGAGTGCAAAAATAGAATGATTTGAAAAAATATAGAAAAAAGAACTGGAAAGAGAAAAGCAGAGTGCTTGCATATGATAGTAGGAGATAAAGGGTTTTTTTCTTTTTTTGACCAAATTTATTGATGTAAAATTTACACACAATAAAATATCTATTTTTATTTCAATGAATTTCTACAAATGCATACACCTTCTTGACCGTCCACCACACTTGAGACAGGGAACACTTTAACACTTTCTTCATAGGTACTTGTTTTTGTTATCTTGGACCATAAAGGTTCATACTTAGTAGATCATACTTTGAACCTTCTAAAATTAAAACATTTTTAATATTTTCAGAAATGCTATTTAAGTCATGTCAATGCTAATAAAATAACTCTTCATCTCTTTTTCTTAAATTCCTCATACAATCCCTCAGCAGATCCTATTAGCTAACTTCAAAATGTATCAGGAATCCAACAACTTGATACTGCTTTCATCACCTCTGGTTCCAGGCCATCCTTTTTATCTGGATTTATGGGAGTAGTCTCTTGCTTCCATCCTGTTCCCTTCCAGTCTTAAATTAGTGGTCAGTGATATTGTTAGGAAGTAAATCAAGTGAAATAACCCTCTCAGATGTTTTCTATCTCATTGAGAGTAAAACCCGGCTTGGCACCTGTGGCTCAAGTGGCTAAGGCGCCAGCCACATACACCTAAGGTGGCGGGTTCGAATCCAGCCAGGACCGCCAAACAACAATAATGGCTGCAACCAAAAAATAGCCGTTGTGGCGGGCGCTTGTGGTCCCAGCTGCTTGGGACGCTGAGGCAGGAGACTGACTTGAGCCCAGGAGTTGGAGGTTGCTGTGAGTTGTGAAGCCATGGCACTCTACCCAGGGTGGCAGCTTGAGGCTCTGTCTCAAAAAAAAAAAAAAAAAAAAAAAGAGAGTAAAACCCAAAACCTTCAGTGTGTTAAAAGCTCAACATTCTCTCAACACCCCAAATAATACTGAGTATTTATATCTGACTTTCCTCATTTGTTCTGTTCAAGTTATACTTATTGGCCTTGCTGGTCCTCCTTCAGACACATCATGCATACCCTAATTTTTGTATTTGTTGTTTCCTTTGCTTGGAAAGTTCTTTCCCAGATATGAATAGAGCTTCCTGCCTCAGCCCATTCAAATCCCTGTTAACCAAATTTAAAATAAACCAATCCCTAGTGCTCTTTTCAGCTTTATTTTTCTACCAAGTACATACGATACATAGGTCTATATAATTATATGTTTTATGTGTTGTCTGTAGGTAACAACTGACTGACTTTGCTTGTTGTGTTAAAATTTTATTCTCAATCATTTTCACATGGCAAAACATAGAACTATATATTGAAATGAGTACTTTAATTTTAGAATGCTGAAACTATCAGCTGCTTATTTCAACATACACATTTATGTAAAGTAAGCATTAATATTTATCAAAGATCACCAGAAATATTTTCTGAATTTCCATAGGAGGGGCCGTTATATTAAAGAGAGAAAACGAATATCCATAATGCAGAGTTCTAAAGATGAATTCTCAGTCCAATCTTACAAACTTTGTGAGGCTAGGCACAGGACCATTTCTAGCTTAGTACCCAGAATGGGTAGCTTGTTTGTTTACTCAGAGTTTGTTTACTGATTGATTCATTAATCAATTTATTTATTCAACAGGTATTAAAATCAACTGTCCTCTAAGAAAGTGCTGAGGTAGAGTATTATAATGATAATACAAGAGCTTTTGTAAGTAGGACAGTAGTTCTCTCTGTTTTAAAGGGAGATACATCCCCTGGAATACTCGTTTTGGGGCAAGACTATTACAAAAACATTAAAAAACTCAACATAGTTGTAATCTTATAATATTGTGATTTAGTATTTTAAAGCATTTCAGTGCTTATTTGTTAAGTATATGAAATAATCCTAGGAATTCTTTTATAGCGTTTTCTAAGTGTTTTAAGTATACTGTATTTTCTAAAGTTGAAGTTTATTTAGATTTTATGGAATATTGCATTATCCTAATTATGAAGTCAGAGGAATAGTCTGAGGAAGAACAGTTGTCAGCATGAAGAACATGCTTTTCTGTTTTAAAGAAATATCTTTTTGTTTTTTTGGAGACAGAGTCTCTCTCTGTTGCCCTAGATAGAGTGCAATGGTGGCATTGTAGCTAACTACAACCTTCAACGCTTGGTATTGAGCAGTCCTCTCACTTCAGCCTCCCGAGTGGCTGGGACTACAGGCATGTGCCACCATGCCCGGCTAATTTTTCTATTTTTAGTAGAGATGGGGTCTCACTCTTGCTCAGGATGGTCTTGAACCCTGAGCTCAAGCAGTCCTCCCACCTCGGCCTCCCAGAGTGCGAGGATTACAGGCGTGAATCCACTGCACCCGGCCAAAGAAATGTCCTAATACACAGGTAAAAAGATAACTCAACCTCATTAGTAATAAGGGAAATGTAAATTGAAATCAGAGAGTATTTTTACTTATGTTGTTAAAAGTTTAACCCAGTGATGATGACAATATGAGGATATGAGTGCACACTGGTGGTGGGAATATAAATTTGTAGAGATATTTTGGGAGATTTGGAGGTAAAGTGTAGATACCTACAGTACTTATGTATTATAGAATTACCTACACAGTTGCTTAGGGTTGGTTATATGTATGCATGGTATGTCCAAGATTGGTCAACATTATTTTGTAAGAACTAAAAAAAGAGTCAACTATTAATGATTTATGTCATTATAATATTATAATGTATTATAATTACAATGTATTATAAAAACTGGAATAAAACTTTGTGAACTGACATGAAGACATGTCAGTGTTAGTGGAGAAATTCACATGTCAATATAGCATGATTACATTGTAGAAAACACAAATTATTGTATATATTTTATGTATGGAAAGATATTATTAGAAGAACACAGCAAAATATATCAAACTGTTGGGGTTAGTGGGCAAGAAAAGTATGCGACTTGTATTTTTTACCTTCTGTCTTCAGAAGGTTGAGTAAAACAGTTATAAAACACAGAGAGAAAACAGTAGAGAAAAATTTTAAAGACGCTTTTATCAACTCTAGACTTCACTTACACAGTAGGGGAATTTTATTTTAGAAATGGGGAATTTTTCCTAGTGTCCCAATGGATACATCTCTTGTGTATCAGATCTCTAATATTAGTGGGCTCACTATCATCAGATCAGCCCACTTAGTTTAGGTCCTTTTTTTTTTTTTTTGAGTCAGAGCCTCAAGCTGTCCCCCTGTGTAGACTGCTGTGGCATCGCAGCTCACAGCAACCTCCAACTCCTGGGCTTAAGCGAGTCTCCTGCCTCAGCCTCCCAAGTAGCTGGGACCACAGATGCCTGCCACAACACCTGGCCATTTTTTGATTGCAGCTGTCATTGTCGTTTGGCAGGCTTGGGCTGGATTCGAACCCACCACCTTAGGTGTATGTAGCTGGCGCCTTAGCCACTTGAGCCACAGGTGCCAAGCCCTTGTTTCGTTTTTTTGAGACAGGGTCTTACTGTTGCCTGGGCTACAGTGCAGTGATGTTGTCAAAGCTCATTTGCATATTCAGCTTCAGGCTTCTGGGCTCTAAGTATCCTGCTTCTACCTCCTGAGTAGCTGGGACTATAGGCATGTGCCACCATGCCTGGCTAGTTTTTAAAATTTTTGTGGAGATGAGGTCTAGCTATTGTTGTCTGGGCTGGTCTTGAACTTCTGGCCTCAAGCAGGTTGTCCTGCGTCAGTCTCTTAAATTGCTGGGATTAAGGTATGAGCTATTGTGCCTGGCTCCTTTTTTTTTTTTTTTTTCAATTGGTACACAGAACCCACTCAGCACATCCTAAACATTGTTTTTTCCTTTTTCTAATAGTTCTGGATGCTTAAGGTTGTTGACAACAATAAAATTTTGATGGAAGAAAAGTTTTAAATATTTCTGTTCGTTTAGCTGAAGGACAAAGTTTCCTTTACTATGACAAACTAAACTGTTAAATATGTTCTTAATCGGCTCGGCACCTGTGGCTCAAGTGGCTAAGGCGCCAGCCACATACACCCAAGGTGGCGGGTTCGAATCCAGCCTGGCCCGCCAAACAACCATGACGGCTGCAACCAAAAAATAGCCAGGCATTGTGGTGGGCACCTGTGGTCCCAGCTACTTGGGAGGCAGAGGCAGAAGACTCGCTTGAGCCCAGGAGTTGGAGGTTGCTGTGAGCTGAGATGCCACTGCACTCTACCCAGGGGGACAGTTTGAGGCTCCTGTCTCAAAAAAAAAAAAAAAATCAAATGCTAGCTTCTGATTTTCAAATTTGATTCAAGTTTTAAAAAAAATTATGTATGTTCTCTTTATATTTGAGTGGTTACTGTGTGACCAAATGTCAGCAGTTTTTCCCTCCAACCTAGGTGTGTAGTTCACAGATACATTTGTCTTTTAGGAACTGGCCAACATTGAATCAACAAATACTGTGTAACCTTGTAAATTTAGTTTTCAGGGTGCTGATGTGTACTTAAAAAATAAATGCATCAGAAAACTTTTAAGAAATAAATGTTAGATACCCTCCTGGCTTCTGAGTTTGGTTTAAAAAGATTCATTGATAAATGTTATTTAATTTTTGGATATTAACTGAACCTCAAAATTTTTTTCTTCCTTTATATGTATTCCCATATGATTGTAGGAGTCTATCCAGAACTTAGATCGTGTACATTTTGGCAACTTATTTTAGAAAAGATCTAAGTTTTAAAAATTCTCAATGGACAGACAGAGAAAAGAGGGTCTTTGCCAACTCCTTTGGGTAAGAAACTTTAGAATTTTGCAGATAAATCTAAAATGAAGGCCAACACACCAGGCATATCAAGTGTAAAGTTTTCAAATAAAATGATTTGTTATGGTTTTTTTCTTTAGACCGCTGCAGTAAGAATGTCTTTCCCCCCTCATTTGAATCGCCCTCCTATGGGAATCCCAGCACTCCCACCAGGGATCCCACCCCCACAGTTTCCTGGTTTTCCTCCACCTGTACCTCCAGGTAAGTTTGTTTTTTGTCTTATATTTTTGTCATTATGGTATTTTAGGAAAATACTATGTGTGTGATTATGTTAGTAGTAAAGATGTGTCACAACATCATTCTGGAAATGTGTGGGTTTTTTTTTTTTTTTTTTTTTGCCTTTTTTTTGGACCACTTTGTCACCTTCAGTAGAGTGCAGTGGCATCATAGCTCACAGCAACCTCAAACTCTTGGGCTCAAGTGATTGTTTTGCCTCCGCCTCCTGACGAGCTGGGACTACAGGAGCCTGCCACAACCCCTGGTTGTTTTTAGAGGTGAGGTCTCACTGTGGCTCAAGCTGGTCTCAAACCTGTGAGCTCAGGCATTCCACCCGCCTTGGCCTCCAAAGTGCTAGGAGGTACGGGCATGAACCACCACACCCGGCCTATCTCATTTTCTTAATGGCAGTAGTTCTATACCTGGCTGACTACAAAAATCATCTGGGAATTTTAAAAAGTTTACAGGATTTGGTTTATAACAAATAGGTTATAAGCAGCAGATCTATATTTTAGATTTAACTATTCCTTAATTTTGAGTTAAGCAGTTTACTGACATAGACTCAGCTTTGGGGACCTTTCACCCTTGTGGAAGATATTTATCATCTGCTACCAGAAGAGTAATGTATACATTTAAATATTAGTGGTTTATTATCCCATATAATGGTTACAGAGTTTTAGACAGTAACTGAGCTGTTTTATAATGGACTGTGAATAGACCAAATTCTGCTGAGGGGGAAGGGATTGAGAAAATGTTAGCAAAAAATCAACTGAACTCAATTATCAGCAAACAGATTAATAACTATAGAAGGAAAGTGTTAATTTGGACATCAGTTTTTTTCTTTTATCCATATATCTTGATTTCATTTATATGTTTAGTTCCCCCCGCCCCCCAGGCAGAGTCTCACCATGTCACCTGAGGTAAAGTGCTGTGGTGTCACAGCTCACAGCAACCTCAAACACCTGGGCTCAAGCAATTCTCTAGCCTCAGCCTCCCAAGTAGCTGGAACTACAGGCGCCTGCCACAATGCCTGGCTATTTTTTTGTTGGCAGTTGTTGTTTAGCTGGCCTGGGCCAGGTTCAAACCTGCCACCCTCCGTGTATGTGGTTGGTGCCATAACCATTGTGCTATGGGCGTTGAGCCTATTTATATGTTTCTTGTCTCAAGGCAGATCTGTTTTTTGATTGTCCTTATTATATAACACAGTGCAAAGCCCAGATGTTATAGGAGCTACAGAGGAAAAATAGTTTATTTCTATTTCTCTGTGAAGAAATTTAAGGGATTGGAAGGGAAGCTTAATCACTTAGATGAAAATGGAAAATCTATGCTTTAATTTTCTTATCAGTAAATTGGGATTATAAAACAGATTTTAAATTTCTCTGAACTTTTAAGGAAAGAAATACTAGGTATAACACTTAAATGGACTGTTCTATGATACTGTAAATGGTATAAATTGAAGAAGGTAAATGGGATGTGTTTTTCTCAAGGCTACTGTTTCTAGTGTGTCTCTCTCTAGAGGTAAGCATATCCTAGTGTGTTTACATATATTTACTTTTTCCCCACTTATTTTTTTAAAATTGAAATAATATACTGTTCACATTTTATATACTTTGCTTTGTTCCACTTCAGCATGTGTAGATCTTAAATGAAGCAGCATATTTTTCATTGTGAATTCTATATTGCATGAACTTAGTAAGTTGGAGTAAGAAACCATACTATTAAACCTAGAATAATTACAAAAAGGAAACATTTTTTTCAAGATGCCTTCTTGTGAATGTTTTCTTTTTTTTTTTAATTGAGACAGAGTCTCCCTATGTCGCGATCAGTAGAGTGCTGTAGTGTCATAGCTCATAGCAACCTCCAACTCTTGGGCTTAAGTAATTCTCTTGACTCAGCCTCCCAAGTAGCTGGGACTACAGGTGCCCATCACAATGCCGAGCTATTTTTTTTTTTTTTGGAGACAGAGCCTCAAGCTGTCCCCCTGGGTAGAGTGCCGTGGCATTACAGCTCACAGCAACCTCCAACTCCTGGGCTCAAGCGAGTCTCCTGCCTCAGCCTCCCAAGTAGCTGGGACCACAGGCGC
>CAUYTI010018581.1:0-20405 GCA_963575145.1 Galago senegalensis | reverse complement strand
TTTAATTTGTTTATGTGATGAATTACATTTATAGATTTACGTATGTTGAACCAGCCTTGAGATCCTGGGATAAAACCCACCTGGTCATGGTGTATAATTTGCTTGATGTGTTGCTGTATTCTGTTTGTTAGGATCTTGTTGAATATTTTCTCATCAATATTCATTAGAGACATTGGTCTATAATTTTCTTTTCTTGTTGGATCTTTACCTGGTTTGGGGATCAAGGTGATGTTTGCTTCATAGAATGTGTTGGGTAATATTCCATCTTTTTCTATATTTTGGAAAAGGTTAAATAATATAGGTATTAGCTCTTTAAAAGTTTGGTAGAATTCTGATGTGAAGCCATCTGGTCCCGGGCAAATGACATGAAATTTATGTGAACCACCTCTATGAAAGTATTTCAGAATGTGTGTGAAAACATTACACTGTACCCCATGTTTGTATTGATGTATGCAGCTATCATTTAATTAAAAAATTACAAAATAAATAAATAAATAAATTAATTAATTAATTAAAAAAAACAAACAAAAAAATGTAAAAACAATAAGTAGATAAAAGTATGAAAGGCTATTTGCTTCAATATTAACAGTACTTATAGCTCATTAATGCAATTGTAGATTATTTTTTATTTTTACCTTTTTTATGTACAGTGCATTTTTTACTGTGAATTATTTTATAATCGTAGAAATACACATACACAACAGTAATTTCCATTTTGAGAAAGAAACTAATGTATTTTAAAAATTATTTCTGATAGGTATTGAGTATTTCAACTCATTGGTCATTTACTTATTAGACAAATATTTTTTTTGTCAAGACAGAGTCCCACCCTGTGCCCCTGAGCAGAGTGCAGTGGCTTGGTAGTTCACTGCAACCTCTGACTCCTGGCTTGTGGGCATCCCGCTGCCTCAGCCTCCGGAAGCCGCTGGGATTACAGGCGCTCCCCCCGGTGCCCAGCTGGGTTTTTCCATTTTTTTCATGAGTCGGGGTCTCACTTTCGCTCAGGAGAGTCTCGAACTCCTGAGCTCCAGCGATTCTCCCTCCTCAGCCTCCCACAGTGCTGGGATTACAGGCATGAGCCACTGCGCCCGGCTAGACAAATATTTAATAAGCCATGACTGTATACAAAGTCTGAACTGTACATAGTTGAGTTACTATATTTGGGTAGGTCTCAGGGGAAAGGCTGCTTGGAATGAGGTATTGTACTAGTCCTTTTTGTTTGGACAGAAACCAGGGTCATTTGATTATGTTGTAGGGAACATTAAAGGTGATCCTGGTGAACAAATAAGCAGATAAGTTCTCATTTTATCCACACAGTAATTTAAAGTATTTCAGAATGAGCAGTGCACTGTGTGGGTTTAGATACTGATCTTAACTCATGACCACGGGATGGTCAATGGGCATGTGAATTGCCCTAATTTGTAATCATCACCTTAAGAAGTGGCAGTTTAGTACAGGAAACATTGTTTTCTGAATTAACAACAGTAAGTTTGTTCAGGGTGGCGCCTGTGGCTCAAAGGAGCAGGGTGCTGGCCCCATATGCCAGAGGTGGTGGGTTCAAACCCAGCCCTGGCTAAAAACTGCAAAGAAAAAAAAATAGTTTGTTCATTGGCTAAAGAGTCAGTGGAAATAATGAAGGCAGTGGGGCACAAAGTATGTAATATGTTAGAAGAACTGAATAGGACCCAGTACCCTTGTGTCAATACCACACAAGCTATGGTGGGCCCAGTGGCTCATCTAAGCTGTGTTGCAGTCTTGGACCAGAACATACTGCTCTGCTTCTTCCTGCCATCCCTCTTCTCCCTACTGCCCCACTTCTCCCTACTGTCCTGTTTCTCCCTGTGCTCTGCTTCTCCCTGTTGCCTTGCTTCTCCCTACTACCTCTCATCTCCCTACCACCCCCTTTCTCCCTGCTGGCCTGCTTCTCTGGGTTCTAGAGAGGATCCTATCCTGTTTCTAACTATAAGGCCAATCATCCTGACACAGAACTTCACTATACCTACCTTGGAGTGAGTCTTCGCTTCACAGAGAGGACACCTCCAGGCTGCAGATATGTAGTTTAATGTTCTAACTCTGTTATTTTCAAGGTGCATGTATTTGGCAGCATTTAAGCTGAGACAGAGGAGGCTAGAGACCACCTATCTTTTCAGCTCTCCTGCTTCCTTGAGCTATTTCCTGTATCCTTGCCTAATGAGTTCCTGCCTCCCATTAATAGATAAATCCTGTGAGGGCTGTTGAATACCCAGCTGTCAGGAAAAAGAGTAAGTACTCGGAAGATAGGCTGTAGATAGCATCTCAGGAAAAGGAGGAAGAAATGTGGGAATGTCCAAACAAGTTGATTCCTCACTGCACCAAAATGCCACATGAAGAATAGTTGTGTATCTGCCTCCCTACAAAATTGTCAAAGAAATACTCAAATAATAATTTGATTCTTTCAATGATTCAACAGTTATTCACATTCAAGTACATGAGAGACCTTTTGTCTGGTGCCTCATCTTGCGGGTATATATAAGCTTTATTTCAGTTGATTGCAATGTGTGACTGAAGATTCTTTTACTTGGCTCATAATGCCCTCTTCTTCACTCTTGGTCCCTTCCTGACTCTACACTATGATCATTCTCCATAAACATTTTCACTTGGCTGTTTTTTATTCCTATTGTTGGTCACATGCATTGGGGAGATTTGATGGGGAAGCAGGGATTGTCCCTCCTTCTAAAGACTACCCCAATGAGTAGTATTCACCTATTACTTTTCTAACAGCAACCCACTTATGTAGATTGCTCAGCTTTGGGACTTCTCATGGGGAAAATGTGAAGCATTGGAGCTGTGCATGTAGCTTCTGTAACTCTTTCAAACCTGTGGGTATCATTTTTAATGAGGATTAATGTTCATCTAAAAAGCATGGTTTGGCCAGGCGTGGTAGCTCATGCCTGTAGTCCTTGCACTCTGGGAGGTCAATGTGGGTAGATCACCTGAGCTCAGGAGTTCAAAACTAGTCCGAGGAAAAGTGAGACCCTGTGTCTAAAAATAGCCAGGCATGGCTCAGCAACTGTGGCACAGTGGTTATGGCACCAGCCATACACCCCGAGAGTGGCAGGTTCGAACCGGGCCCAGGCCAGCTAAACAATGACAACTGCAATAAAAAATAGCTGGGTACTGTGGCAGGTGCCTGTAGTCCCAGCTACTCAGGAGGCCAAGGCAAGAATTCTTAAAGCCCAAGAGTTGGAGGTTGCTGTGAGCTGTGAAGCCACAGCACTCTACCTAGGGCAACATAGTGAGACTTGGTCTAAATAAATAAATAAATAAATAAAGCCGGACATTGTGGCAGTTCCCTATAGTTCTAGCTACTAGGGAGGCTGAGGCAGGATAATCACTTGAGCCCAAGACTTTGAGATTGGTGTGAGCTATGACATCACCACACTCTATCCAGGGTGACAAAGTGAGGTTCTGTCTCAAAAACTAAACTAAAATATAAAAAGCATGGTTTTATTTTAACAGAAACACCCTCAGGATAAAAGAATTATGGTGCAAATGAGAGGTTGGTGAGGTTCTACCTTAAACATTATAATTGAACTGTGAGGCAAAGGCAGTGACTTCCTTCCTGGTTAATTGTCACAATAGAAGCTTGAGGAACACAGAGCACATGGGTTGTCCAGTTCCTGAGAGGAACAGATTCAGACGAGTGTGTGCACATCCTTTCTCATTTAGCGAGTCCCACATGCACTAGTTCCTGAAACTATGCCTTATTTTGAGAAACTTAGAGTGCTACTAATGCAAAAAGGAAATGGTCATTTGGGGCCTTTTGGATGTCCACTTGTGTACTGATACACTGATGTTTCTTGAGCACCTGGTGGGGAGCTTTGTGGTAGGAGTTGAAGATAGTGGTGATGAAGACCAGGTACCTGAGATCAAAAGGTGACAGTTCTCACAGTTATAGAAAAGAGCTGTATTAGGGCTGACAACATGGTGTCATGACAGCACAGAGGAGGAGGCCCCATCCAGTCTCAGGAAGTCAGGAAATAGGAGGAGTAGAGGTTGGCAAATAAAGAATATCGTATGAGGAAACAGGGTTGTTTTAAGACGCATACATGGGTACAAAGGCCCATAGTCAAGAGAATATGCCCAGCTTGTGGAATTAAAGGCGTTCATTCTGATTACAAGAGTCTTGGGTGGTGCCTATGGCTCAGTGAGTAGAGCGTTGGCCCCGTATACTGAGGGTGTTGGGTTCGAACCTGACTCTGGTCAAACTGCAACAAAAAATAGCTGGGCATTGTGGTGGGCACTTGTAGTCCCAGCTACCTGGGATGCTAAGGCAAGAGAATTGCCTAAGCCCAGGAGTCAGAGGTTGCTGTGAGCTGTGACACCATGACACTGTACCAAGGGTGACAAAATAAGACTCTGTCTCTAAAAAAAAAAGAGTCTTAAGCACCAGATAGCTGATAAGAATTATTAAAATATTGAGTTGACTCAGAAGGAAAAGATCCCCTTTAATTCAGTATCTTCATAAATATGGAGATGGAATTTAGAGATTATTCCAACTGACATCACTAGTGACTTTATACTGGAAAACAATTAGGAACTAGAATTTCAAAGCCTCATTGAGAGGCCCTAATCTTTGAGTGCATGTTATATACTTTGTGTTTCCTGCTGTGGTTGGTAGACTTCTGTTGCAGTGACTTAACGCTATTTCCAGTAGCATTAAGAACTTTAATCCTATCGTAGGAACTTTCTTAGGTCATGTATTTTTTATTTCATTTTTATAATCATTTTAGTAGTTGCATTTATTTGGTAGTAAATTCATATAATACATAAAAGGCACAGACAAAGAAAAAATTTAAAATTGACTATCCTCTCCTGTCTCACCTCAACCATGCAGTCCATTCCTGTTGTGACCATGGGTACTACTTTATTTTGTATATTAGCTGATATAGATAATAATATATTAACATATTCAGTATTTTCTAGATCCAACATAACAAATATACACACTTTCTGTATCATTTTTTCACTTAGGATAAATCTTGGAGATTTCCTCACACTAGTACTAATAGAGCTTCCCTTTTGTTTTAGTGACAGTAGAATATTCCTTCGTGCATATGTCCCTTGATTTACATTATCCATACCTGACAGAGAGACTTTAAAGATGTTTTGGTCTCTTAGCATTGCAACAATTCTGACACAACTAAATTATTACCTAAGCCATTTTCAATTTATGTAAATAAATCTATAACTTATACTCCTAATTGTGGACTAACCAGAACAAAGACACTTGCATTTAGAATTTATATATGATTGTACCAATTCATACTACCAATAGCCAGTATAAGAGATTATCAGTTTTCCCAACCCTTGCCAGCTCAGTGTCCTGTCAAAACTGCTCTTCATAATCTAGCCAGGTGAAAGAGGTACCTCAGCATTCTACTTTGCTTGTTGTCTGGGGTCATTGTGTGTGAACCTTGACCTGGTCTAAAAGCCAACTGGGAAACAACACTGAGGATATGCCAGTTTAAAACATAAAGTCTGAGAACACCTAGGGAAGGCTCACATTACCTAAGGCCAAGCTGTAAGACTAAGAAATGCAACCTCTCTCTGGCCTCTTTAGATGGCTTTTATTGATTTTTTTTGAGACAGAGTCTCTAGCTGTTGCCCTGGGTAGAGTGCCATGGCCTCATCATAGCTCACAGCAACCTCCAACTCTTGGGCTCAAGTCATCCTCTTGCCTCAGTCTTTCCATTTTCCGTAGAGACAGGGTCTTGCTCTTGCTTGGGCTGGTCTCAAACTCCTGAGCTCAAGCAATCCACCTGCCTCCTCAGAGCTCTGGGCTTACAGGTGTGAGCCACCATGCTGGGCTAGCTTTTATTGATTTCTAACAAAGGTGCATACACAAATGCAAAAATGCTAAAAGATGAGGTTGAAAGAATCCCAAGTCCCCAGGAAGATTGGGTAGAGAGAGTCTGATTTAAAGGGAGGGAGTGCTAACAGGCTACCCATGGCATATTTAGAAAGGGGGAGGGGAAAACCAGTTCTATCCCCATGGGGAAGTAAACTACATACCAGAAGTTCCATACCATATCTAACTACATATCAGAAATTCAAAGAATTTGACCCCTCTCGCCTGTTGACTCTCCCACACAGGGGTAGCCTGTTCTGTCCCTGTGCCTCTGGGATCATATGTTGGCTAGGTTTCCCCTGGATACCCCAGGTTGAGGAGAGCCCACTGCTGAGAAGTCAACCTATCTACCTCAGCCAGCACATTTCTTGTTATCAGTGAAATATAAATAAGTTTATTCTCTCATATTTTTGCCCATTAAAAATATGGTTGTTGCTCTCTTACTATCTTAAAAAGGCTCATTATGGCTTAAAGAAGTGACTTTTTTGCAAATGATCTCATCTTACCATTTGTCATGTCGTTTTGCTTTACTTAAATCTTTTCTGAGGGTAATTTCATTATCTTCTAACTTGATTCTCATTTCTTTAGCTTGACCCAATCAAAATTAGATTTGATTTTTAGATAGCAGATGCTCATCTTCTTGAATAATCATGTTTTTATGTTTAAACTTTTCTTAAATGAAACTATTATGATATATACACTTCAAAATTAAGCCTCAGGATTATCCTAGTAAAACAAAAGAAGAAATCTTTTATAATGTACCTATTAGGACTTCTTAGCCTCTTTAGTACGTGAGCTGATTAATTTCATCCCTAAACCTAAGAGTTTAGCATTCCCAGGAAGTATAGTTAACACATCGCCAGCCACATCCAGCATGTCTTGGAACATTAAGGGTCCTTCCTTTTTAGTTCTGTTAATATCTTCTTTTAGTTGATTTATCTCTTCATTTAATTTCTCATATTTCATTTCAAATACTTGGGTAAGTAGTTCTTCTTGGACCTATAAAAAGAAGAGAAACTGAAAACTTCCATCTATCAAGATTTCACAATTGAGCACCTGTGTTTGTTTTTCCACCAACTTATAGCGCTCTTGAATGAGCTTCTCCAATATTTCTACACTTCAGGAACTGAATAGTGGGAGTATCTGTGGTTTATGCCTTTTTGTGACTTCTTCAGTACCATCCTACTGGGGCTGGAGGGAAGTTGAGGCTGGGTCAGGCCTAAGAACTATCCTGGCAATGTAATTCAACCCAAAGGATGCCCTTTAGGAGAGGATGTAGGTTTAATTCTAATTAATTCTCAGCTACATTGAGGTAACATGACCATAGCAATCTATAAAATAAGAAAAACTGCTAACCCTCTGTAGAATACTGCTTATCACCTCCAGGATGGAACAAAGTATGCATTTTACTATAGTTGTATAGGATGGGTCAGGCAGATATGGAAACAAAGACAGCAAGTCTTACAGCTTTGGGGCTCCTACATTAGTCCTACCAGGACTAATCTATTAATTTCAAGACTGGATGGACTATTTTAGGTCTTTTCCATGCTTGTACCAAGGATGCTAAGGATTAGTAGACTAAGGACCTATTCAGTAGAAGTAAATTGAGACCATCCTATAATTATACGAATGGCCGCCCAGCATCCTGTGGGATGTCGTTTCTTACTTGAACACTAGCTCTTCACTTCTAATACTACCCAAGATGCTTGTGTCTTGTAGATGCAAGGGCTTCTCTAGGATCCAAGTGGATTTGAGGTTTTAGAGAATCACATACCTTTTAGATTTTCCTCTGGGATCATGAGTGCTTAAAATTTTGGTCCTTTCCTTCCTCAGGAATCAGGGCACTGTCCTTACATCATTGTTATTCAGGCACTGCCAGGGCACTGTCCACACTCACCTTCAACTTGTGCTCCAGCATCTTTTCTTTCTCCGCTAGCAGGTTTTCTCTTTCCATCTGCATCTTCTGCTTCAGCTGGGCCATGTTTTCCTGGAAGCTTCTTTCTTGAGCCTTCATCTTTTTCTGTTGCTCCTTCTGTTTCTGTCTTTGCAGCTCCTGTTCCTTCTCAGCTGCCTCCTTCAAGGCTCGCTCAGCTGTTCCACAAACGTTTTATAAGGGGAAGACAATAATAGTTAGGCCTGGTTTCTACCTTCCTGAGATCAGATGTTAAATTGACTTTGAAAAAGGCAGGAAGGTGGAGGATTGGGAATCTGAATTCTCCTACTAGCCATGTCAGGAAGACTGTGTTTCAGGATGGGATGAAAAGGCACTGACTGGCTGGATGTCCAACCCCAACTCCCCCTGTTTTGTCAGATTTGGCAGAGGATGGTACCCTCATGAGAGGAAGCTCCTTGTATCAGGAAAATATTTCTGTCTGGTAGACCAAAGGGCATTATAAGAACCTACCCACCCTCTGAGAGCTGAGCCCTGCCCCCGTACCAGCTAAGGCCTTCTCTCCAGCAGTGAGGGCTTTGTCAGACTCCAGGATGGTATTCTCTGTAGCTGTCTGTGACTTCAGGAAGCTCAGGAGGACCTCTTCTGCCTGAGGAACCAAGAGAAGCAAAGCAAGCAAGGTTGCAAAGATTCTTATGGGAATTGATTCATTCCATAAAACTATAACTGTGACCCTGTAAATTCCGCATCCTACTCAGGACCAAAAAGTGATTTCTTCCATTGTGTGGCTGCAACAAAAAGTCCTCACTCGTTGATGAGACGTGAGAACCCTCCACAGCAGCCCCTTCCTCATCTCTCCTCTCCCAAGGATGCTGTCATCTCCGACCCCAGGGTGCAGACAACCAGATTTACTGCACTCCTACACTGTGCGTATTAGTTCACACTGAGAAAATATATGATGACTGTTAGAACACCTCACCAAATGTCTATTTATTTGCTCACTTCAAGTAAAATCATAAACTTTTAGAAAACAAAAGCTTTTTACTTAGTAATATATCTTCTCTTTTCAGCACAAAAACAATGACATTGAAATATGGAAGAAAAATTTTCTTTCACTGTGATTCCTTTTTCTAAATCCTTTGTGAAGAAATGATTGTGGTTTACCTAATATTAGACAACTAACTGTGGATGTAAAAACTAAAAATGTTGAGGTATTGCCAGGTTCTGCTTTGTCTCCCACGAAGATGCTGTGATCTTAGATTTTCTAAAGGAACAATGAAGACCCTCTGACCATCCTCTGCTGTCCATCCCGTGTCCCCTAATTTCTCACCTTAATTCCTTTCCTGGGTACTAGCTCATAGTCCTGTTTAATCTTTTCCTTTGCTTCTAAGTAGAGCCTGTGCCCTCCAGGAACGGAGAAAGTTCCTCTTGAAATGCTTTCCATCAGGGGCTCTGAAAGACGGGTAAGCTCAGTCTGGCAATATTTGACAGATGCCTCTTCATTCTGCAGAAGGAATTCTTCCTTCTTTTTCTCTATGGCTGCCTGCCAAGGAAATGTAGGGAAATGGAATTGAGAAAAATGGTTAGAAGGGAAGTTGTAGTTTTATGGAACTATTACTTCCTCATCAAAAGACTAGATCTTTGCAACCCAACAGTCTTTGCTTGCTTTAGAAAATGATCCTCTTGCAAAAAGTAATCTGATGGTCTAGAGTGAACTGAGACATGGAAAACAAACAAGGAGCCTTGGTGGTTCTTTTGGTTTTTTTTGTATTTTTTGAGACAGAGTGTCACTTGATCACCTTGAGTAGAGTGCCCTAGCATTATAGCTCACAGCCACCTCAAACTCCCAGGCTTGAGCAATCCTCTTGCCTCAGACTCCCCAGTAGCTGGGACTACAGGTGTGCACCACCATGCCTGGCTAGTTTTTCTATTTTTAGTGGAGATGGGGTCTTACTCTTTTTCAGGCTGGTCTCCAACTCCTGAGCTCAAGCAATCCCCCTGCCTCAGTTTCCCACAGTACTAGGACTATAGGCGTGAGCCACTATGCCTGGCCAAGGAGTCTTGTTTTTGTCCAAGTTCTGGCCAATTTTCTTTGTGACCAGTGGAAAGTCTTATACATCCCTTGGGAATGGGCTCAATATCTGTAAACCTATGAGGTTGGGAGACATGAACTCTCTGGCCCTTTCAGCTGCAGTATGATTAATAGGGACCCAACTGGCAATCACAAGTAATGCAAGGTTGAATTCTGGTTGAAAGCTTGATTTCCCCCAAGAAAATGGGTTGCTGTGGATGAAAATGTATCTATGGCAGATCATTTCCCCAGTAACAAGTTCAGTGTATTTTGAGCAATGTTTGGAATCCTTTATGAATTCTTTCAATGAGAATTTGAATATGTGAGGCTATAGAAACAGAATTTTATTTTATTTCCACTGGTAAATTACAATCTAGCTGGATTTTCTTAACATAAATTATGAGATTTCCATCAGTCTCAGAAAGACTGAAAGACAAACTTCCAGTCCAAGTGCCCATGGTGAGCAGAATTAAGATGTCCCATAAAATTTCATGCCCTTCGGTGTCCCCACCAAGTTTCTGGGCCTGTGAATATGATGGATATTAATCCTGTGATCATATTACATAGCTATGTTGACTTTAGGAAATAGAGAGTATACTGTTGGGCCTTAATCACATGAGCCCTTTAAAAGCAGCTTTCTGGTGTAAAGGAAAGCAATATATATTTTTGTTGTTAACCTTAGATCCAGTAACTTTTTTTAATCTCCCACTAATTCTAATGAATTGTCACTGGATTCTCTAGGATTCCTAGGTGAAAATTATAAGCGTTGTTGGTTAGAGCTCTTGGCTGAACAAAAGTGGTGACAGTGGCTATCCTTATTTCATTCTTTTTTTGGGGGGTTGTAGCTGAGTTTGAACCTGCCACCTCCAGTATATGGGGCCAGTGCCCTAATCATTTCAGCCACAGGTGCCGCCCTTTTTTTTTGAGAAAGAGTTTCAAGCTGTCAGCCTGGGTAGTGCTGTGGCGTCACAGTCACCTCTAACTCTTGGGCTCAAGCGATTCTCTTGCCTCAGTCTCCCAAGTGGCTGGGACTACAGGTGCCTGCCACAATGCCCAGCTATTTTTTTTTGTTGCAATTGTCACTTTTGCTTAGCTGGCCCTGGCTGGGTTTGAAACTGTCAGCCTCTGTGTAAGAGGCCAGCACCCTACCCACTGAACTACAGGTGCTGCCCGTTTTGTCATCCTTAACTTTAAAGGAAATCTTCATTTTTACCACATAGAAGAATGTTTGGTCCAGCTGGAGACATTGGCTCACAGCTGTAATCCCAGCTACCTGGATTACTCACTGGAGGCCAGGAGTTTGAGAAGAATGCTTGGTCCAGGTGTCAGGTAGATTGCATTCCTTTACACCAGCAATGTACAATTAGAAAGTGTTACTTTTCAAATGGTACCTTCACACAATGAATAGAAATTTACAAAGTGCCAAGGAATAAATCTAGCTAACACACCAAAACCATTATGGAGAAAAAGATAGAATTTTATTAAAATATGTTAAAGAAGGTCAGATCTTTTCCATGTTCAGGAATAGGAAGACAACAGCATAAACATGGCAATTCTTTTCACATTTAAACTGGAAAAAAAAAGCAGCTATTTCTAGCTGGTATAAGAAGAGGGACTCAGAGAGGTTAGAGACAGAAGGATCTGATGCATCATTGCTGGCTGCCAGTTGGCCAGTGTTTCCCCAGAGCCTCCAAATGAAAACTGAGGCCACTGACAGCTTGGTTCTGGCTGTGGGACACAGAGTGCCCAGATACCTTGATGAGGACTTCTGATCTACAGAACAGTGAGCTAATAATGTGTGTTGTTTTAAACTCCTAACCTCATGGTAATTTGTTTCAAGCAACAAAAACAGTGACCATTGTTTAGAAAAAGTGTGATCTGTCATTCACAGGAACCAAAGTTTCTTCCAAATGGTAAGGAGATGAACTATGGGGTCACAGAGGTCAAGTTTAGGCATCACTTAGAAGGGCCAGAATCAGGAAGGATAAATACTAAAAGTACCATGAGCTGTTTGTGGAACTCCCGTGTGTCGTCCTTGAAGGAATGTTCCATGAAGATGGTAATGGCCTCCCTCTCACAGGCTGTGTGCAACTCCAGCAGCTCCTGAAGAGTGTCTGTGGGGAGCCTGGCTCGCTGGTCCATCTGCTGGCTGTAGTGGTCAGCTGCCCTCTGCACAGCTGCTGAGTTCTCACGCTGGGCCAGAGTTGTCACTGCATTCTCCAGACAAGGCACTGCTCCACTGTTGATGGCATCCACGTAGGTCACCACCAGCATCCCCAGACCTGAATGACGTATGTTTAGAGAATAATGGAGACCATGAAGGTTTCTTTACTGATTGTTTTTACAAGATTCAAGGATCAACATTCTAAAAATCACAAAAATTTTAATTATCTTGAATTTTCTCCTTTCTTCTCCTCTTCATCCTCCTCCTCTTCCTCTTTCAACTTCTATGAATCTACTCTCCGTAATCCTATCACTGATTTTCCTATTCACTCTTTCTCTTATGGCTTTTTATTTCACCCTGCTACAAAATTAAATTATTCACTGCAACCAATGTGTTTTAGAATTTTATGGAAATACTTTCCCAGAAGCTTAAAATATAAATGAGTTTATTACACATGGAAAATAAATTATTAATATGAGTCCTAGTTCCAGGAAAAAATGGAAGTCCCCTTATAAAAAGTATCAGAAATTAGAAGACAGCAACACAGAGCATTGGACCAAGTAGGAACATCTCTCAGCTTGGAGACCAGGTGACTGCATAGGTGCCATGACCATGGAGCTGGCCATGTATATAAGATTATATTAAAATGTGTCTCATACCTTCAGTGAGATTTCATGAAACTCATGGCTTACTGAGTACCTCAGTAAATTTATAAAATGTGTTGTCTGTCTTCACTGAGAAACATTTTTCCTGTAGGATTTCTCCTCATCGTGCATATTTCTCTCCTAAGGCCATTTGTGCCTATTTCATCCATGTATTCATTTCATGAGATGTAATAGACCTTGATAAACCCTTGTGCAGAGAAACTTTAATGAAGAAACATGCATTTCTATGTGTGGGATGAACCTCTCTTTCTCCACATTCTTATACAAAAGCAAACAGAATTATTGACAAACACACAGAAGTATCATAGCTTCCTCTCCCACATTGGACCACAGAGAGATATGCTTTGGGACAAAAGAGACTCACGATTCCCAGTGACAGTGATACCCTGTCTCAGGGTCTTGGTGCTTGCATGGGTGAAGATATAAGAGCAGAAATTCATTGATTGCTTCTGGAATTTAGGATCCAATTGGTCTTCCGACACCCTCTCCATATGTGCTAAGAGTTCTGTGTTACTTATTGGCCGGTCAAACACAAAACACTTTTTTCTGGGAAAGAAACGCTTGATGTACTCCTTGGGCTGATTGGAAATTTGGAGTTTGGGATTACTGCCTGAGGAAGAGAAGAAACAGAAATTACACAGGGCGTTTCTCTGGGATGGGATAAGGGGGCTAACAATTTTTGTGACCAGACAGTTTTGTTCATTTGCTGTTTTCTGTGATTATAAAACTCTTTTAACCTAGACATTCAAAACCCTTTTGCAAATCAAACTTCTATCAATTACATAACTCTGGAAATATACTTGGTGACAAATCTTGCCCCAAACTAAAAAAAAAAATAAGGCTGGTATTTCTAGAAACCCAAACCCAGAGTTGGGTATGGAGTAGCTGTTTAGCAGATATTTATCAAATACATGGATGAATGAATGAAAGGTGAAATATGAGCTTCATCTCATGTAGAAATTGAGTTGTGGTGTCAAAAGGAAGAATCACAAAGAAGGATTCTGAGAAAAAGTTAGGCAGAGGACATGTGGCACATTATTATTTAAGAAAATCTACCGGCTCGGCGCCTATAGCTCAACTGGCTAAGGCGCCAGCCACGTACACCTAAGGTGGCGGGTTCGGATCCCCAGCCCGGACCGCCAAACAACAATGACGGCTGAACCAAAAAATAGCCGGGCATTGTGGCGGGTGCCTGTGGTCCCAGCTACTTGGGGGGCAGAGGCAAGAGACTCGCTTGAGCCCAGGAGTTGGAGGTTGCTGTGAGCTGTAATGCCATGGCACTCTACCCAGGGGGACAGCTTGAGGCTCTGTCTCAAAAAAAAAAAAAAGGGGGGTTGTGACCCATAGGTTGAGAACTGCTGCTGTTATCCAAATTGCTCAATTCTTTGACCCTTAGTTTCCTTATCTACAAATGGGGCTGACAGTTATTTAATGCAAAACTTAAAATATCAGCATATTACCATACATAGTAGGCACAGAATTATAGCAAATGTTTGTTTTAATATGTGCCAGGCACTGTCCTACATTCTTTATATTTTAACTGTTCTTCCCATCAATGCTATGAGGTAGTATCCCTCTTATCATTATTTTACAGATGAACAAACTAAGACAACAGAAGTTAAGTGACTTGCTCAAGGTCATACAGCTGAAAAGCCATGGATGGAGCCAGTCTAAGGACCCAAAACCCACTCTTACTTTATTTTATTTCCCCACTTCCACCCCTGTCAACACTAGCTCCCTTAAGCCTGTGGGTAATTCTTCATAGACCCTACAGCACCTGGCAAATGCTTCATACGTGGAAGACACTTAGCAAATACGTTCTTAATTAAGTGTAATTATCACATCTGGTCACAAGTAAACTACTACAGGTTGAGTATCCCTCATTTGAAATGGCTGGGAGAGAAGTGTTTCAGGTTTGGGATTTTTTTAGATTTGGGAATGTTTGCATTATGGTTTCTGTGTATCTGATAGTATTTGCTGGTCAGACATCCCAAATTGGAAATACCGCAATGAACATTTCCTTTGAACATTCTATTGGCACCCAAGAAGTTTCAGATTTTGGATTTCTGAGTTCTGGATGTTCTTCCTGTATTGGCTTTCCCCTTCTAGGCAGCTGTCTTCTGGCAGACCATCTTCCAGCCTCAAATTAGAGGACTCTGATTTGCCCACTTAGCTGCTTTTAGGAGCTTCTTCCCTCCCAGCTTTAAAAGTCTGTGTTCTGAGAGAGAGGAGGAGGGGAGACTGGATCACAAGATTTGGTAGGGATGCTCTGGAAGTACCAGGCAGCCTGGTCAGCTGTGATGGAAGGTCAGAGGAAACAGCTCTCTCAGGGGAGGCAGGTCTAGCCTCTGTCCATGTTATCCTTCCCTTGTGACTGAGCTGGGAAGAAACCTCACCTCCTAGGCTCTCTTGTACTTAACCCTGTAGATCTCATCATTTCATAGAAGTGTAGTGTTCATTTCCAAAAGCATGATCCCGTTTGATTTGCTGTTTTCAAAGACTCATTTTTGAGCTGTCTCCTGACCTCCTCTTTATTCTGCTTGCATTGTGAGAGGGTCAGTCCCCTCCTCTTTTCATGCTGTTATACATACTTCTGTGGATTTCACACTTAATTCTTAAAAGATCCTTTTATTCTAGCTTTCTCCAAAAGAGAAAATTAGGTGCACATCTTCCTTTATTTTATTGCTTATATTCTGAAAATTTAGAGATTTAATCAGAATTTCTATTTTCTTTAGTAATCTGAAACTCTGTATTATAGTTATGATTTTTTTCTTTGATATTAAAATTTTGATTTTGTTTTTATAGCACTTTTGTATTTTTCTTATTGCCACATGAATTCATTGTAGAAAACTATGAAATGTAGAAAAAGAAGGTTAAAAAATAAGAACTATGTTGCATTTCACTCCTTAGTGATACTCACTTTCAACATTTTGGTAAGCGTCCTTAAATTTTTTTTCAATGAATACACACACACGCAACTACTGTTCATAAAATTAAGATCCAGTTGTTCATACTATATCTTAGTTTTCTTTTATTGTGTGATTTATAAGTATTATTCTTTCACTTGTTTAAAAAATAATGGAAATGAATGAAAGGCAGAGTTTGTGTGTGTTGCTGACAGTCAACATTAGGCATTTATTACTAATGCATGCCTTAGGACCTAAGCAGACTTCCCAAGCTCCATATAGAATTTTGTCTCAGTAGTGAGAGTGGCTAAGAGAAAACTAGCTTGACACGGAATTCTGAGGTGGTTTCCTCTGTGGATAGCAGGCTGGCCTTCACCCTGCCATTTGAGTCCTGCACTGAAAACAAAGCTGACTTTGGGCTGTGTACTACTGTATGTGGTATTTGATTCTATATGCCTTGGTTTTCCACATGCCTTGCCAAATTGGTTTCCTGACCATGACCCTGTAGTTCAGCATTTCCCCTTCCCTCCACCCGTTTCCTGCCTTTACTTTTGATCGTCAGAATCTTTTCTCACGTGCATCCCATGGTAGTAATGTAGCGGTCAGATCTGCAATCAGGAGACCCCACCCTTGCTCTCTAGAAATTCTTCTTGGAAAAGTACAATTTACAGGTCTGTAAATGTACTCCATCACTGTAATATGAAACTAGCACACAATATAAAGATGTCCTTTTCTTTCTATTTTTAATAGCAGGTTTTGAAATAGAGAGACAGAGAAACATTTTTTCTTCCTGGCATGACACTGCTCTTAAGGAGTGTTTTCATCTCTTACCTGCGTGTCTGTGACTTCCACATCTCCCTAGCCCTCACCTCTCCCCTCTGGTCCAGTTCCGTATTTCTGGGCACTTTTAGGACATCTTGGCTAATCAGCCTGCTTAAATGAACTTCATCTTGCTGCAAACCCGCTTCAACTGCCTATTTTTTTGTTTTCAGTGGAAATCAGTAGTACTCTTTTATTCTCCTGTAGTACTGCTAGAACAAATAAGCGAAAACAGAAAGGTACCCAGATGCAAAGTAAATATACAGAAGTCAGTAGCTTTCCTATGTATTGTCAGTGAGCACTTTTTTTTTGTTGTTGTTATTTTGAGACAGAGTCTGATTATGTTGCCCTCGGTAGAGTGCTGGACTTAAGCGATTCTCTTGCCTCAGTCTCCCAGGAGTTGGGATTATAGGCTCCTGCCAGAACGCTGGCTATTTTTTTGGTATTGTTGTCATTGTTTAGCAGGCCCTGGCTGGGTTTGAACCCACCAGCCCCAGTGCATGTGACCATCACCCTAACCTTTGAGTTACAGGTGCCGAACCAAAGCACTTTGAAAATGTAATGAAATAAGTCTCGATTGTCAATTAAAATTATAATTTTTATTTTATTTATTTTATTTTTTTATTTTTTTTGAGACAGAGCCTCAAGCCATCCCCCTGGGTAGAGTGCCGTGGCATTATAGCTCACAGCAACCTCCAACTCCTGGGCTCAAGCGAGTCTCCTGCCTCCGCCTCCCAAGTAGCTGGGACCACAGGTGCCCGCCACAACGCCTGGCTATTTTTTGGTTGCAGCCGTCATTGTTGTTTGGCGGGTCCGGGCTGGGGATTCGAACCCACCACCTTAGGTGTACGTGGCTGGCGCCTTAGCCGGTTGAGCTATAGGCGCCGAGCCAAGTGTGTGTATCTTTAAAAAAAAGAAAAAGGTCTTAACTCTGTCGCTCTAGGTTAAGTGCTGTGGCTTCATCATAGCTCACAGCAACTTCAAATTCTTGGGCTCAGGCGATCCTCTTGTCTGAGCCTCCTAAGTAGCTGGGACTATGGGCGCCTACCACAAGACTGGGCTAGATTTTCTATTTTTAGTAGAGATGGGGACTTCAGCTTTTGCTCAGGCTGGTCTGGGAGCTACTGAACTCAAACAGTCCACTCACCTCAGCCTCCCAAAGTGCTAGGATTACAGAAGTGAGCCACCATGCCTGGCTTTTACGTGTTTATTTCTAACAGATAAGGACTTTTAAAAATACTATCACATTCTTTGTTAAAGTCAATTCTTTAACATCGTGTAATACCTACGTGTTCAACCTCCCCTATTGCCTCAAAAATTACATTAGGTTGTTTAATAAGGGTCTAAGTCTCTTATTTATTTATTTTTGAGAGACAGTCTCACTTAGTTGCCTTTGGTGGAGAGTGGTGGTGTCACAGCTCACAGCAACCTCCAGCTCTTGGGCTTAGGCAATTCTCTTGCCTCAGCCTCCAGAGTAGCTGGGACTGCAGGCACCCACGACAACACCCAACTATTTTTTGTTGCAGTGTGGCTGAGGCCGGTTTCAAACCTGTCACCCTCAGTATGTGAGGCTGGTGCCCTACCCACTGAGCTACAAGTGCCACCCTTTTTAAAATTTTTTTAAATTGACAGTCATAAGGTACACAATGTTTCAATATATAATGTATATATCAGGGCAATTAGCATATCCATAATCTTAACCATTTATCATTTATTTGCGTTGGGAAGTTCGATATTCTCTAGCTATTTGAAAGAATTTATTATTGTTAAGTATAGTTTTAGCCTACAGAGGTATAGACCACTAGAACTTATTCTTCCTATTTAACTTCAACTTTTTTTCTTTTTGAGAGAGTCTCAGTCTATTGCCCTGGGTAAAGTGCCATGGCATTATAGCTCACAGCAACCTCGAACTCTTCAGCTAAGTTTTTCTACTTTTAGTAGAGATGGGGTCTGGCTCTTGCTAAGGCTTGTCTCCCAACTCCTGAGCTCAGGTGATCCACCCACCTAGGCTTCCCAGAGTGTTCAGGTTACAGGCATGAGCTCAGCTAATTTTGTATCCTTTAACAAATCTCGCCCTAACCCTCTCTTCCCGCTACCCTTCCCAGCCTTTGCCCGACTTTTCACTTCTATAAGATCAAATTTTTTTAGCTTCCACATATAAGTGAGAACTGTGGTGTTTAACTTCCTTTCTAGCTAATTTCATTCACTTACCACAATGTTCTCCAGTTCCATTCATGTTGCCAGAAGGGACAGGATTTCATTTTTATGGCCGAATAGTATTGTATGCACATATACATATATACACATACATACACATTTTCTTTGTCCACTCATCTGTTGTTTGACACCCAGGTTGATACACTTTGGCTGTGGTGAAGACTGCTGCAATAAACATGGGAGTGTAGGTGTCTCTTTGATAGAATTATTCCTTTCCTTTGAATAAATTCAAAGAGCTTCTACATCTTCCTGTGAGAAACTGGAAGTTTGGTTTTGACTAGAAATCTCAGGATTATCAAATGTTAGCATTTAGTTAGGATTTTCCTAGTAGCTGAATCATATGGTAGGTCCATTTTTAGTTCTTTGCAAAATTTCCATACTGTTTTCCATAGAGGCAGTGCTAATTTATGTTCCCACCAACAGTGATTAAGAGTTCCTTTTTAGGTTCGGGGCCTGTGGCTCAAGTGGCTAAGGTGCCAACCACATACACCTAAGGTGGAAGGTTTGAATCCAGCCTGGGCCCACCAAACAACAATGATGGCTGCAACTGAAAAAAAAATAGCCAGGCGTTGTGGCGGGCGCCTGTGGTCCCAGCAGCTTGGGAGGCAGAGGCAGGAGACTCGCTTGAGCCCAGGAGTTGGAGGTTGCTGTGAGCTATGCCACGGCACTCTACCCAGGGGGATAGCTTGAGGCTCTGTCTCAAAAAAAAAAAAAAAGAAGAGTTCCTTTTTACCTGGGTGTTGTGGCGGGCAAAACACACCACTTGAGAGGCTGAGGCAAGACAATACTTAAGCCCAATAGCTTAAGCTGTGAGCTGTGATGCCATGGTACTCTACCAAGGGTGATATAGTGAGACTCTGTCTAAAAAAAAAAGTTCCTTTTTCTCTGTATCCTCACCAGTATTTGTTATTTTTTTGTCTTTTTGATAATAGTCATATTAACTGGGGAGAGATGATACCTCATTATGGTTTTCATTTGCATTTCCCTGATGATTAGTGATGTTGAGCACTTTCCTATATTTTTTGGCCATTTGTTTTCTTTTGAGAAATGTCTATTCAAATCACTTACCCATTTTTCTTTTTTTTTTTTGAGACAGAGCCTCAAGCTGTCCCCCTGGAGAGAGTGCTATGGCATCACAGCTCACAGCAACCTCCAACTCCTGGGCTCAAGCGAGTCTCCTGCCTCAGCCTCCCAAGTAGCTGGGACCACAGGTGCCCGCTGCAATGCCTGGCTATTTTTTTTTTGGTTGCAGCTGTCATTGTTGTTTTTGGCGGGCCTGGGCTGGATTCAAACCTGCCATTTTAGGTGGATGTGGCTGGCGCCTTAGCCACTTGAGCCACAGGCACCGAGCCAGATCTTATTTTTTAAAGCAGTTTTAGGTTCACAGCAAAATTGAGCAGAAGACACAGACGTTTGCCATATACCTCCCCCATCCTGCCCCACCACATGCACACAGGTACCTCGTATGAATATCCCCCAGTCAGTAGCAGCTGCCAGTCTAGTTTTTATCTCTAAGAATTTAACTACTCTACAGACCTCATGTAAGTAGAATCATGCAGTCATGCAGGGGGTGTCCAACCTTTTTTCCTCTGCCACATACTGAAAGAAGAGTTGTCTTAGGCCATACATTAAAAATATAAACACTAACAAAAGCTGGTGAGCAAAAGGAAGTCCATCATAATTTTTGCAATGTCCAACACCAAAGATAAGCAAAGCAGGCCTCATATAGTCCATATGTGGCCTTCGGGCCACAGGTTGGACACCCTGATAGTGTTTTTCTTT